>CAXKVX010001763.1:0-131928 GCA_964058865.1 Eleocharis quinqueflora
GTAGACAATTAAACAAATAAATAAAATAAGGAATGTAAATATGGGAGCAAAGAGAGAGGGGATCCAGGAGGAATGAAGTTGGTTTTAGAATGTGTGCCACCACAATAACATTGTGAAAAATATTTAAGAAGAAGAGAATTATGTTTGAACTTTTGAAAATGAGGGGTAGAATATAAATTGTCCGGCGGCTAGGATCACTCCACGTCAAACCCATCCCTTTCAAGACATTTCAAAGAAGAATCTATAAACAAATGTTAAAAGCTTATCGCACAAGGGCACGAACGTCCACGACAAATATTATAATTATAATTAGTTAACTGATTAAGGTATCAACTTGAAACATAAATATCCCGTAATATTCACTCACTAGGTCGCTAAGAAATACGTACAATTCCACCCACTTGCTTCTTGGGTACAAACATTTGCACATGCTCATAGAGTCATAGGTCTTAAAAACGAAAATAAAAATAAAAATATCAGCGCCAAAGCCGGACATTCTAAAGGAGTCACGCGAGACACCACACCATTCAAAGCCAAGCATTAACTCTCTGCATCATTAAACAATGCATATAGAAACTCCCGACATTTCCCAAGCGTCAAAGGGCATTTGCGTCATTGCACACCCACAGAAGAGAACACGTCAGCGTCAAAGTCGCCGAGCTCCATCTTCAGATCCAACGGTGTGCAGTAGAGATCCGTCATATCCAAAGGCGAAAAATCCAAGCTGAGACCAAAAGCATCCACGTCACCGAAACCGCAACCCCCAAACCCGAACTCCGAAAGCATCTCTTCCTTCTCTTTGTAACTGAGAACAGAGACTGGAGAGGCGAAACGAGAGGGTAGATCGGGACTTGAAACGAGCTTTGGTTTCGGTTTTGGTTCGGGTGGGTTTGGGGTTGTAAAATTTGTAATAGCCTTTGAACCCTTTAGAGCAATAGCTGCTTTGTCATACACAGCAGCAGCTTCTTCTGCTGTGTCAAAGGTACCAAGCCAGACCCGTTTTTTTCTTAATGGGTCTCGGATCTCAGCTGCCCACCGGCCCCACGGGCGTCTCCTGACCCCACGGAACCTACTCCGTGAACCTGTGAGCTCTCTTATTGATGCTGTCCTTACAGATTTGTACCTCACTGGTTTAGGTTTAGATTTAGGTCTAGGAGCAGGAACCTTGATGCTGATCTCATGCACACAGTGTTTCATGCGACAGCGATCAGATGAGTCTTCTTCATCGCTCGACGAAGAATCGGTTGCATCAGGATCGGTGAAGTGGATCCTCACTACCTTGCGCAATTTTGCAGTGCCAGGAAGGGATTTACATGTGCTTGCCATGTGTTCTGAGAATTTCTGCTTTGAAGTCCCTTGGAACCTTCTCTGGCGGGTGATTTCGCACAACTTTATAATACCAGAGCTTACTGAACTGTGGCTACAAGTTATACAGAGGTTTCATTGAAACTTTCTGATTTGGAGGTAAGGGTTTATGCTTGGTCAAGGGTTAGATCAATGGCGGGAAAAAAAGGAGGGAAAAATGAGAGTTAAGAGGTGAGAATAATTGAAGAAGGAAAACAGAGAGGAAAGTAAAGAGAACAGAGCAGATAGTGGGAATTTTTAAGGCAAGAGATCGCACTTCCTTGATCTTATCCTCTATGAATTTACATTAATACCCTCGCTATCACCGTCAAGCCGTTGACGTGTTCTATAATTGATCTTCTACAGTATGTTACCAAAAGACAATATTACCCTTCCTTAATATTCGCGCTGGTCGTTTAACGGTTCCGATTTGCGCTCTGTCTCTATTATTTGAGGAGCCGTCAAAACAGTGAGGACTGCTCGTTGTCAACCGTGAAACTAACTATTAATGTACACGTCAGCAGAGATGTAAGCTGAGGGTAGAATGGTAAATTACTAATGTACGGCCGCCTCGGATGGGCCGCTGTGGGCCCAATGTGACCGTCGTATGCGCCATGGTTGCAGGGTTTGGTCTGCGGGGCCTAATAGTCAGCCTTATGAGATTCGGGTAGGCCCGCTAAACTTCTTTCAGACTCTTGACCATGTGGCAGATCAGATTTTTCTCTTGTTAAGAGGATTCTCTATGGCTGGGCAGTTAAATGGCACTGTGTGGGATTTATAGCATATTATTTATGAGTATTTGACATATGATTTATACCGTCTGATTTGTACGCATGGAATTTGTACTTTGTTATTCTATTCAAGTAATTCAAATTAAATAGTTAAGTCTGCATGATATAATTTGAATATGGAAGATATAAGTTCCAGTACGCAGGGGCGGATCCAGGATTTTCGTCAGGGGAGGGCAAGATTCATAATTTTTTTCCAAGGGAGGGCAAAATAACACAAATTTTCAAATATACATGGTTATTTCGCAAAAAAATTCGACAAATCGCACAAATACACTAAACAATTTTGTGAATTTTTTTTCCAGGGGGGCACTTGCCCCCCTGGTTGTACATGGGTCCGCCCCTGCCAGTACTGCACTTCCAGAGTTACAGTCGTGTATTTTTTTAATCTTCTTTAGGATTGTAAATAGATCGGATACTTACGGATAATTGTCTTATCGTATTTTCATTCGTTATCAATTTTTGGATACATACACAAATTCAGATAGTATCGGATACATATATGTATTATATATTAATCGCATACTGGATACGGATCGAATATCGGACGAATACAAATACTAAAGTAATATAATTAAGTTAATTAAAAAAAACTTGATTTGCTGTATGTTTATCCAAATGAATCAATAAATTATAAAAATATGATACATCAACACAAATTAGGTCTAAAATTATTAGATTTTTAATCTAAATACAAAATCCAATAATATATATATATATAGAGAGAGAGAGAAATGTAAAATTTTGTCCCTACGTAAGTTTTAGTATGGACAACAATTTCAACGGTTCGGATTGGCCATTTCCAGTTTGAAATTCGAAATAAGCATCTGTTTAGCACGGTTTCAATTTTACTAACGTTAGTATATTAGCCGGATTCTATATATATATATATATATATATATATATAATAGGCAATATTTATTGTTATGAATTCGGATACAATCGGATAACATCGATAAATATACATTGGATAATTTAGAATGATATTAGATTTTTTTTTTACCATGTACATAATATAAGAGACATTTCCTCCTCATGGCCTCGTCTCATCTCGCCTAGCATTGACTGTGAGAGAGAAGAAAGATCCATGACTAGAGTCGAAGCAACCAGAGAGAGGAGAGAGAACGATTTAGGTTTTTTTAATGAGCAGAGCAGTTCTGATGAAGAGAAGGAACACATAAGTGACATATGCGAGCAATGGAAGAGAGAGAAGGCATGCAAAGAGGCATGCATGTTGTCTTGAGAGAGAGAAGAGATGAAGGGAGAAGCGAAGAGACAGGAAAAGATGGAGAGACATAGAAGAGTGAACATGGAGCGAGAGGGGAGCAATATTTGCGCTCTCCGAATCGAACAAGTTCTAATGATTGGATATGTAAAATAATAATAAATCATAATCTCTTATTGCTTGATAAATTCAATTCAAACCGTACAATTAAAAAACTATTTTTGACAATACGAAAATGTCATGTCAATATAATATAAACAATGAAACATGCAATCATTAAATACTTTTTAATATATAAATAAAGGAAAATTAATTTTATGTCATTATAAAACTAAAATAATGATCAAAATATCACTCATAATTTTTTTGTCTAAATGTCACTATCGACATCTGATCTCTATTGATAGTGATATTTTGACAAAAAAAATCTGAGTGACGTTCTCACAATTTTAAAGTTTTGTAATTGTAAAAAACCACATGTCCCATAAATAAAATACTAAATCAATAAAATATGCAGACGGTTTATTTAACAGAAACCATTTGCATGTTCCAAGCCCATATTTGTAGATTTCACTTTACTTCGTGAAAAATCTATTATCCCACAAAAAAAAGAATCAACCAGTCGTCAACTTTGTGTCAGTAGATTTTAACTACTACTCTTCGTGGAAAGTCTAAGTCAGACTGTGACATGTTATTTACTTATATCGGGTCCAAATCCTTTGATATTTCTTGTGGTTTGTAATATTTTTCCCAATCATTTGAATCTTAAAGAAAGGTTAGTTTCGTCATTTAACTGAAAGGGAAGGAGAAGGAGAGACTAGAGAGGATATAAGTCAGGAATCAGGAACCAGGAACAAGACAACCTCAGCACAACGCCACGTAGGCAAGCTCAGTCGCGGGAAGAGGAAGCAACAGTGATTAACGATGCCACGTGGAGTGTCTGCCTGAATCGACGGTTCATGATTCGTCTCGTGGTGGTATTGTGTAGGATTTTCTGTGGCTAACGAATGATAATTACGCAACGAATGGTAATTTTTACTACCTTTCCATTGGCTGTGATTCTCAGCCTGAGGTGTGGATTCGAACGATCTGGACCGTTCAAAGAGTATCATGTTGTATCAGAAGCTTATTATTATTATTATTATTATAATAAATAAATATGCTATTCGTTTAGAGAATCAGTGATGAACTATATAAATGATGAATAATTGTACCTAAGGTAAATTTCGTCTATTGTTTTTTTTCATAGAATTGGAAAAAGTTAGGATAGATTTATCGCTATTTATATTAATTCTAAAAATTATTTATGTAGCAACAAACTAAAAATAAAATAAAAAATCAGTTCTTTGTGCATCCTAAAATACTACTCCTACAATTATAACAATTATAGCACCTGATGAAGCTGTCTCAGGAATCTAGACCAAATCAAAGAGAGACGACAGCATGCTTTCAATTCCACAACCAAAGGTTGTTTATTTTAGAAGAATAAGATATTTAATTATTTATTACTACTCACGCGACTAATCAAGTGGTGGGAGTGTGGAATTGGGGACCACCACAATTAATTAATTAGTCACTGGTTAGTACTGAGGTTGTATTTTGTAATTAAGATAGAATAAATGCTTTGCACAAGAAACTTGTGCAACTAGCATAGCAGATATTAATTACTAGTTTTGCAAGTGTACACTAAAAACGATCGTATTGTGACTAAATTTAACATTATAGAGTTAACAAGTATCGCTGATTTATCATTTTTATTTTTCAATTTTTTATATTACCAATTTGGTCCTTAAGTTATCGCATATTACTATTTTCATTCTTCATAAAGACAATGTTTTATTTCTTGAAAAATATCATTGGTCCTTAATTTTTTATTTTACCAAATTAGTTCTATATTGAACATTCATTAAGAAAAATAGTGTTTACATATATATCTTTTTTTTTTATAAATACCATAGTATATATCATAATCACGGATGCAAATGTGCATTTATATTACGTATTGTGACCAATGAAAATTGTAGTATTAATTTGTTATAATATAAAATTTTAAAGACCGGAATAATAGATTAATTATACTTTAAAGATTGAAATAATATTTTTAATTACAGGGAACAGAATGATAATAAAGTGATAGTTGAGTTGAGAATCAAATTAATACTTTTGAAATTTTAAGAACCAAATTATAAAGTAGTGATACTCTAAAGACATGTAATTTACTCTTTAGAATATTTTTGTATAAAAGACTTGAATCAACTAGAAGTCTATAAATGCTATAAAAGACTTTCTAAATTCAATCATATGACCCAAATCTTCTCTTACAATAATAAAACTTAATTTAAATGTATCTATATGGTTTAATGTTATGTGTGAAATCGTCAGCAAATCTCAAGACTGCTATTTTTTATAAAAAAAAAATAACTAGCTAATTGACAAATTAATTTTTTTTGTTATAAAATATGATATGACATAATATTTCTCTTATCATTTTCTTTTAAAAAAAGTGAATCAATCTTTTGTCTAGTAATAAATACAACGCCTTTTGTGCAGGAAGACTGATTCGACTTTTTTTTTCTTTTAGTAGTATTTGAAGTTGAATATCTTGATCTCATTTTATATCAGAAAACTTTTTTAAAAATGCTCGAAACTTGAGATCATTTTTTTAAGTAAATCTATTGTCCCCCATCTTCATGTCTCCCTTACACATCTCCGTATTATTTTTATATCGTGCATCACCATCTCTTATTCTGGAACTGGCGCACCCTTAAAGAAGTGAGCTAACGATAGCTAATCTTTTGATGGAATTTCTTCTTTCAATAAAATAATCTATCGAAAGGAGAGAGATATGATTTTGTTAAGAAAAAGCCAGAGATGATTACTCCCTAATATCGTACGTTGGTAACCAAAAAATGAGAAAGGGTTTGAGGCATGCTTAATTAATTACATTGGGTGAGCATCATTCCTTCTTATTAATCCGTGCTAATTCTTGTATTGGTTCTTTCGGGTGATATTTGTCTGAAATAGAACTCGGCAAATCTGATCAGAGCACAACGAATCGCTCTAGCATCTCCTCTGCCTAATCCGATTGGAGCGCGACAGCCTCCTTGTGCTCCTCTTCGACTCTGTCCCAACCTCCGACATTTAATGTGACAACGGTGCTCTCTTCTTTTGTGACCGCCGCTCTCGATTTGGAGCATCGTCTGTTCCATTAATCTCCTTTTCCAGTATTGCATCGGCTGTTTCAGGTAATATAATTCAAAACCTCTATTTACAATTCAATCTTCTATTATAATTGATTTAGTTCAATTTACAATTGAATTGTTTGTTCTAATTGATTTACACTTCAATTTCCCAATTCAATCGTGTGTTCTGATATGATCTCATTTTTTTATCTGATCGTGTGTTCTGATCTGATCTCGTTTGCATCAACTGGACTATCCTTTTTCACACTCTAAAATTTTCATTTTGTAGGCACAACTCAAGATCAAGCATGAGATTTGTTTTCATGATTTTGCGAATTTTCTTCTTGAGAACACCTTTACTCAAATTCATATTTTCACTGATCCAAAAATACTTAAAAAATATTATTAATATTCATGCAATACATGATATCTCATCATGGAGGGCTACTCAACTCATTGCAGAATGTATGAGGGAGGTGCTGCAAAATACTAGTATATCAATAAGATTTGCAAGGAGGGATGCGCTGGTACCAGCCCTTATTTTGGCAAATCGTGCACAACATGGGGACCGGATATCGCAACAATTAATGGAGTAATTTTCAAATGTGTCAACACATTACCAATGAGATGTTTCATGCTTTGTATGTTATTTAAGTATGTTTACGCTAGATGCTATTGTTATATGAACTCCTTTTTTTGGATTTGTATTGTATGGGGTCTGATGTCTAATGAATTAAGATAGCATCTAGCAATAGTAACAATTATGGGCATTCACTTTCAGTTTCTTTCTATAATTGGTATCAGTGTGATTTTGCAAGTCTTTATATTAGAACAAACAAGTCTCTATATTGTGAAAATCAAGTTTTTATATTTAAAATGCAGCAAAACTGCTGTAATGCAAATCTTTATATTAGTACAAACGAGTATGTATATTATGAAAACTAAGTCTTTATATTACAACAGACAAGTCCTTATATATATAAATGCATCAAAATTCCTACAAAATTGAAACATTCAAGTCTTTATATTAGAACAAGCAAGTCTCTATATTATGATAATCAAGTCTTTATATTACAACGGGCAAGTATTTTTATTTATAAATGCAATAAAACTGCTGCAAATTTGGAACCTTCAAGTCTTTATATTAGTACAAGCAAGTCTCTATACTGTAACAATCAAGTCTTTATATTATAAAAGCAAGTATTTATAGTTAAAACTGCTGTAAAAATATTGTAGCCAAATTGCAGCAAACTTGAATTCTACATAGTTTTTATGTATATAAAGACTTGAACACGCGACTATTAAGACTTCGTATGACTTATAAAAATTTGGACGCGCGAAGTGTTAATTTGCAGCAAATTACTGCCAAATTGGAGAAAAATGCAGCAAGTTGCAGCAAAGTTACAACAAATTGCAATCAAATTATAGTAAAATTGTAGCAAAATTTAATTAAAATACGCTGTTTTTATGTAATATAAAGACTTGGACGCACAACTATTAAGACTTTGTATAATTTATATAAAGACTTGGACGCGCAACGTTAATTTCCATTCTCAAGAATGAAAATTAGCTAGTTAGTTAGGAGAGCTGTTAAGGAAACTTTTGTCTTGTAGTGGGGGACGTGTAAGGAGGACGGTTAAGGTATTTTTGAAATGAATTAATAACAGAAACTCATTAATTAGCTATTTAATGATTGAGTTAGTTAGGGAGACTTTTAAGGGGGACATATAAGTGGGGGCTGTTAGCCTGTTAGCAGCTCCCTTTTTTTTATTCGTTGTCCATTAGCTTACAACACATACCCACAAAAAAAATCAGAAAATAAACTTAAAAATCTCTCTGAAAATAACTTGACTTCCACCCGAAACTTGAACTCTCCTCTCTCATAAAAATCTTGTGTCTTATCACTATAAATAGAATTTGGCATTTCCAATCAACTATTCGGCCGCCAGTATTTCAAAATGAGAATTTTATTTCATGCCAACTATTGTTTCAGTCCATAACCAGTAAGGCAGTAATGTCAAATTCACTTCAAAGCATGCCATCTTTCATGTCCCGCACTTCAAAATTCATCCAATCAATCGCTATGATTTGAAATATGTTTTTATTTTTCTTTGACAATTGATTCTTTCAATACATAACCACTAATGTCAAATTCAGTTGGTGCTATGTTTCAAGAAGAAACAATGAATCACTGGAAGGACAAGATCTAAGCATTGTCAATTTATATTCTCATCAAATGCGCTATAAGCCTATAACCACTCAAAATTAGATGGAACAAGATTTTCTTTTCTTTTTTTCCTTTTGAAGTAAAAAAGACCAGATCCAAAATGGTAGAACAAATATACTATTGAATGGTAGAAGTAGGCCTGCAAATACAACACCGTTGCATCTTTTTTTCATTTTATTTCGTGACAAACAAAATTAAAATGAAATAAAATTTTCTCTTTCGTCATGAAACGAAAAGAAATACGAAACAATATGAACGACAACAAAATGTTAACGAAATGAAAAAAAATCATTTCATTTAAAAATTATAATGTAAAATACCACAAAATTTCGAATTACGTTTGTTTTGTGACAAACGAAACGATAAAAGAAACAAAAAATTTCTGTAAAACGAAACAGTTAACGAAATAAAATTTTGTTTCGTGCACGGATCAAAACAAAACACGAAACACCTCTGTTTCGTGTCTGTTCTCAATGTTATACATGCTTAGGCAGAAGGCTTGAAGAAAAAAAAACATTAGTAGTTCAATTTCTGAGCTAGTATTGATAGTTTGGTACTGTTGTTGTTTTTACATCTTCTCATTTTCTTCAAAAAGAATACTGGGTTTGACTTGGCCCAAAATAATAAGAAATTGTCTGAAATTTTGTCGCTGGGCTAATAGTTCAATTTGATAATTTGATTTAATGGATTGCAATTATAATATGGGCTAACTTTCCTTCCTACAACCCAGCCCAAATTAGATTCTGATATGTGGCCGAGTTGAGTGTGCAAATGGTAAATTTGGCAAACAAGCAAAGATACAAAGAGGCTCAGAGCTTCTAGGCCTTGAATGATAAATTTGTACAATATTTAGGATCCAGAAAAAAAGACAAACATTTTGCTTCATGTTTTTATTTATGCCAACTGCTAAGACAAGTTTTTCTTACAAGTTAAATTAGTGCTAATACTTTTTGGAATGGAATCCAAGGATTACAAATTTTACGGATAATTATTTTCATTCTATGCCATGAGTTCATGAATAATCTGAAAATAAAAAAGAATTCACTTCCTATTTAAAATTATAATTTCCTTCTTATATTTTACTTTTATAAAATTATAATTTCGCTATTTTTTATTCTATTTTTATATTACATTTTGAGTAAAAGGACGGCTGGTGAGTGGTGGTCTCCAAGCGCCACATGCATTGACCGTTGACGGTCTCATTTCTTTAATTAATTTGGAAAGGTTGCCACTTGATATTTGTTTGAAAAAAAATGGAATTTGCTGCCGTGGAAGTCTTTCAATGGCCCCCACTTTGTCCCTCTTTGACTAACTACTAGGCATGAAGACGCGCTTCGCGCATATCAGAAAGAATTTTAAAATGCATTGGAATGTAAGCCATAAAATGTACATAATAGCATAATAATTATGCAGTTAAGCATAGATGACAACAAAATGGTGCAAATGATAATAGACAATATTGGCATTTGTTTAAAAGTCATAATGAATTTGAGATGATGAACAACTGCAAAATATAGAACATGAGTTTTGATACATAGCTTTCTCTGTAGATAACAGCAGAACGAAAGCTTCTTTTATTGATTTTAAATAATTCTAAATTTGTCGTTAATAATTCTGGATCTGTATTTTTTATTCAAGTATTCAAGACCTTTTATGTGCAAAGTTTTCTATTTTTATTTATATATATTTTTTAAGGTCCTCAGCAAATTGTGGGGTTATTTAAATATTTCATGTAATGAAAAAGATGTATGGAAGTGGGGTTTTAAAATATTTGTAGGACTATAATTGATCAGAACAGATCGAAATGCATAAAGGTGAGATACAATATAGCAAGTGAGATACAATCTAATTATCTTGGTGGAAATGGAAGGTTTAGTATTAACATACATCCAAGGGGCCAGCCTCTAGTATTTTATTTAGAAAACTATATGTTGAACCAAAACCCACTTTTTATTCTATTGAAATTTAAAAACAAATATTACTTTCACCTTACAATATAGCAAGTGAGATACAATCTTATTATCTTGCAGATAACACCCAAAGTAAATGCCAAAGTGATTTCAGAAAGTACACTAAAAAAATAAAATTCTTATAAGGATAATGTAAAATCTGCTAATAAAATCATCGAAAGAAAAAACGAATTGGAGCAGACTTGGTATTTGCCATTCTCTGACGATCAATCCACGCAAAAAATCAAAGACGAACCAAGTAAACTAAAAAAATCGTACAAAAACCAACTTGTTTTGAACCTATGAATATGATGCGTTGATCATGAAGCACCATTGTGATATGCAATTGCAATTGCCCAGCGTTGCATATATGTTGACCATCTCAATCAATCTTGCAGAATCAAGTTCCAATTTTCACATGAACTTGCACCCCTACATTAAATCAATCTTGGTGATTAAGTTCAATTAAAATAAAGGAAAAAATCAACCAAGATCAGGGCCGACTGTTAATGTTATACAGAACATGCATTGCTATAGTCAAGATGAGTTATGGAAGCAAGTAATGTGTCAAGTTACCATATATTACCAACGGTGTGTTTCTGCAAGAATTAAAAAATCATGTAACATCTGAAGCATGTACAAACTGCGTACAATATTATGCTATAATTTATGAAAGAAAGTAAATCCCAATTGATTAAAGTGATTGACATGAGCACACCTCACTGTAGTTGCGTCATACAACACCAAACTCCTCTCTAAGTGTGTTAAGTCGTGCTTTCAACTCGAAAGTTCTCGAGCTAGTGTGGATTAGGGTTGCTGAACAAAAAATTAACAAAAGACAGAAGGCATTATAATTATGCAATTGAGGCGACAAGAGGGAGAATGGGACGCCGCCAATGGAAAACACAAGAGGTAGAATGGACTACCATCACTCGCCGCCGCCAGCAAAACCAACTCCAACCCCACTTTACACATCAGCCCTACACGCCTTTCCTAAAACCAGCTACGCACCTCCCCTACCTCTCCTATAAACACTCAATACCAACCTTAAAGCATTACATCCCATCCACATCTCAGCTGCTCCCAAAAAACCAACCGTTCTCAAAGAAAAACCCAGGTTCAACCATGACCTCCTAAGTACCTCACATCAGGCGCTCTGCATCTCAAGCCCAAGCATCAGGCATCCCACGCCCCAACCACGGTACATCCCAGACATCCCAACGCCTCTCAAAACACAACCACATCCAGACCTCCGACTCACCAACACAGGCGCAGCACGGCAAGAGTTTTAATCACCAAGGAAAACTATAAACCAATGTCCCAGTCAGAGCTCAATGCACTGCTGGAATGGTTATCGTTCCCACCTAACAAAACAGACCCAGCATGGAGGGGACGGTGTTTTGACTGTTTTATGGTGGGACACGAACCAAGGGCATGCGAGGGATTCATGGTATGTCACAAGTGTCGTAAATATGGGCACAAGGCACGGGACTGTATGGCCACAACAGTAAGTGGGTCCTCATACAGGCCGAGAGACCTAAGGTCGCAGGGGCCTGCGGGGGATTCATCAATGCCGAGCAATAGGCCTCAAATGGTCGTAGCACACGTGCATGAAACTCACAATCTAACCATGGAAATAGCACGGTTACGGCAAGGCATAGTGGTTGATGCAAGACTAATACATAGTCATCACTCTCGGACAGTGGTGGCAGATTTCCAGAAGGAAACAGGGTCCAAACTCCAGGTGCAGATTTTCATAATAGGGACAGACCGATACCTCCTCATCCTCCCAGATGATGTATCACGCAATTCCTTCATGACAGGGAAGCACACAACAGTGGAGGACATTGGGTACGTGTGGTACCCATGGTCGCCAAGACTTCACGGCTCAAGGGCCAACTTGGATTATCGTGTCTGGCTCAGACTTCACAATCCACCGCCATTCGCCTGGTCACTGGAACAGTTAACATATGCGACAGCAGGATTTGGCCTAATTATTGACCACGGCCGTCTGGACAATAGAATCTCGCTGGAATCTCTGGACATCTTGATAGCAACACCCGAGTTGTCTCTGGTTCCCAGGAGCATATCCTTCTTCTTGCTGGGGATTGCTTCAACCATCAAAGTGGAGGTCTTAGGATGGGTCAGACAACCGTTCCCATTCGATGTATCGTCCAGCACCGAACCACCGGAATCCGTATTCCATGCACCAGCGGAGCACCTCCTAGTAATTCAAGCTGACAAAGCCAAGATCCCAAAACCATCCAATCAGCCAACGGATGAACTTCAATTCAAACGAGGTTTCTTCGCGAATGACCACCCTTTAGATCTGCTCCCGGCGGACATCGGCGAATGGGCATGTAATCGAAAGTTCCTTAGGGAACTGATAGACTCCGCACCTCTAGACTCAGTGAAGGCGTTCGTTAACCGCCTAATTGACAACAGAGGACATACGGAAGGAACCACCGGCGAAATGGACGACTCAAGTAACAAAAGCACTGGACAAAACAACGAGAATTCAAAATTGCCTAACAAGACAAACCTGGCAAAGACAGTCCAGCTGGTGCCTGGAAAAGAACCTTCTGGTTCTGTTCAGAGTGCTAGAGACAAAACAAGGTCTTCGACAGAGGCCAATCAGAGGGTACAACTGGGTCAGGACAAAAACAAGGACAAAGGCCTACTCTGGGCGCCTAAAATAGATGGGCCAGCGGAGTTAAGGCCTATGGATATAGATCCTTCTGATACAGATCGGCCCGCTCAAAGGCCTGGCAAGGAAATCATGCTACACCAGGCCAAACCAACCAAATCAACTGGATCAGAAAAACTGCTGGCATCTTTGTTTAAGGCGGCCCGCGCAAAACCTGTGGCCCGATCCCTTGATATGGACGCTATTGAGCTGTCTCCTGCACACTTTCCCAAGCCCGATCCGAGGCAAGGGAACATGCGACCATTAACCATTAGAATCCACTCCAACTCCCCAGCATACACTCCCAAGCCCGATCCTCTATCCCAGCTACCAAACACAACCCTTCCCCCACCGGACACACTTAACCCCACCCCAATTTCCCCCACACCACCACCACTGTCTGCCCACCAAGAACAGCCGACCGACACCATTCCCGAGCCCGACGAGATTGCGCCCACCTACTTAGTTCCCCTCGAGATTGAGCACACCGAGACAGAGCCCCTAGAAATTGAGCCCCCCCGAGGTTGAAGACCTATTGCAATCTACCCAAATCAGTGAAGAGAGGATAGGCTCACCGCCAGGGTTCGGGGCGTCTCTTGCTTCACTCTCTTCTGTCCAGCCAACAGAAACTAAAAATGCCTCCATCAAGACAAGAACTAAAGGAATCGATGGAGGTGTCTCTTTCTCAGCCTAAGAGGCGTAGCGCCCGAAACCCCAAAACACCTGCTCACCTCTCGGGGATGGTCTTAACTCCGGCAAAAAAGAAGATCAGGGGCCGCAAGGTGGTTAAGGTACATGCAGACAACACGCGGATAGCAAACATCCTGCACGGTATTGATCAGGAGAAACTTCGCTCCCAGCCTTTATTAGAGACGGAAATAGAAAACCTGAAGGATTACGTGGAGTTAGGCAAATTCTCCGTAGATTCCTTTCAGAATGAAGATGGTTCTTTCGACGCAGCGAAAGCTTTCGCAGCTCTGGATGGCAGTCAGGACAATATGGAGTTCGAAGACTCAGGAGGTGATCTGGCAGAGGCGATGGAAGAATTACCAAACAGAGAGGCAGGCGGCAGCAGCGCAATGGCATTGGAAGAAGAAGAAGGAAAAGACGGAGAGGAGGCCACCTTGGACGAGGTGGACTATGGGACAGACGAAGACCTTCTGGTCTAGGTAATACAGCAGCCAAGCACACGGATTAACAGAAAAATCGGGGCGGATAGGCCATTTAGGATAATTTTGTAATTTTTTCAGTTCTAGGAATTTTGGATAAAGTAAATTAGGATATACCTCATTTAATGATTTCTGCCATATCATGGAATGTACGAGGGCTAGGAAACACACAAAAATGCAATGTTGTTCGTAATTTATTAAGGGATCAAGTTTGCGCAATTATTTATCTTCAAGAGACAAAATTGGACGATACAAATTATTTCAAATGTCGACAAATCTGCCCACCAAATTTCTAGGACTTTCATTACAAAAATTCCACTAACACGCGGGGTGGAATATTGACAGCATGGAGCAATGCTCTTTCAATGCTCAACACATACGAGCACACATTCTCCTGCACAGTGACTCTCCAACAAGGAACATTGCAATTTATGGTAACTAATGTATATGGACCAACGGAAGATGCATCAAAATTGCAACTATTACAGGAACTACGTCAAATAAGGCTTATTAATGATCTCCCTTGGATAGTTCTAGGAGATTTCAATATACTCCGTGTGCCAACAGACACTACCGGAGCAAATTTTAATATGGGAATTGCGCTGGAATTAAACCATTGTCTCGATGAGCTTTTACTAGAGGAAATACCACTTCTTAATAGGAAATACACATACTTTAGCAAACGACCATCACCAACCTTATCAAAGTTAGATCGAGTGTTCATATTAGAGCACTGGAACAACATATGGTCATCACCGATCCAAACCACGCTCAAGGATATACCGACGCCCATCTCAGATCACACACCGCTGTTATTTGATATCAAGGAATTAAACAGACGAAGGAATAAGGAATTCAAATTTGAAAGATTCTGGTTACTCTACAACGACACGAAGGAAATAATCAAATCAGCATGAAACATTCCTAATCCCTCCCCTATCTCGGCAGTGGATATACTCCGCAGATTAGGATCTACAAGGAGAGCCTTAGCCTCATGGGCAAGGACAAAATTTGCAAAATCTCAGACAATGCTCTCAAGGACAAATAACATAATTCAAGCACTTGACAAGGTCGAAGAGTATCGTTCTCTTCAACCCGGGGAATTTGCATTCAGAATAGAACTCCGCAAACATGCGTACGATCTCGCATTGATACAGGAGCACAAATGGCAGCAACGCTCCTCGATAAGATGGCTGAAGTTAGGCGACAACAACACAAGATACTTCCACACGATAGCAACCAAAAAATGCAAATCAAATACAGTCTCATATCTCAAAATTGGAGACCAAGACACGGAAATAACGGACTCAATGGAAATATCACAGGCTTTCTCCAGTCTATACAAGGATATTATGGGACACAAAATCCAGACAAATAAGATCCCTATAGGATTAGTAACACCGGTGGACACTGAGGATCTCGGATACCTCGGACAAGCTTTCACAATCGAAGAAATAAAACAGGGGGTCTTCGCACTAGCGAAAGGGAAAGCTTCGGGACCGGACGGATTCCCATCCGAATTCCTCCAAAGATACTGGGATATAGTGGGACCACAAATATGCGCAGTCATAATCTCGTTCCAAAAAAACGAGCTGGATTTATGGAGACTGAACAAGGCGACAATCTCCATCATCCCTAAAAGTCAAAATGCACATAAACTAGAAGAGTTTCGACCTATCAGTGTCCTAACATTGATACCAAAACTCATCTCGAAACTACTGGCTACCAGATTACAGAAGGTTCTGCCACAGATCATCTCGTACACTTAATCGGCGTTTGTCAAAGGGCGAAGCCTAACCGAAACATTCTTAATGGCTAGAGAATCTCTCATTCTAAGGAACAAACTTTCGATTCCCACTATAGTTTACAAGGTAGACTTCCGTAAGGCCTTTGACACAATCTCTTGGGATTTTTTGATTGACCTCTTACATGCAAAAGGGTTCCCAGTTGCATGGATTAACTGGATTAAGAACATTCTAATATCATCCTCATCAGCAGTAAGAGTCAACGGGATAACAGGGCCTCATTTCTTTCACCAGCGAGGGCTAAGACAGGGGGACCCGCTATCACCATTATTATTCATATTGGCGGCTGATACCCTTCAATCTTTATTAGACAAGGAAAGAAACACGCTATTTGTCACCTTACCAACCATGGGCACAACAGCACTTCAATTCGCTGATGACACACTGTTAATCGCTGACGCACATCCAACTAACTTGAGGAAAATAAAAAATATCCTAAGGGACTATGCGTCAATATCAGGACTAGAAATAAATCCAACAAAAAGTGCATTTGCACCATTGAGGATACCAGAGGAGAGGTATAACACTAGAGGATATACTCGAGTGTAAAGCACACCCACTTCCCATTAAATATCTAGGATTACCCTTGACGATCAAACGACCGTCAAAGGAAATGTTTATCCCCATCCTGACAGCAATCCAGGCAAAGCTGCAAACTTGGAAAGGGAAAATATTGTCCAAAGGGGGACGCATGGTGCTGGTGAACTCAGTCATTAATGCACTACCATTACATTTCATGCAGGCATTCATGCTTCCGGCATGGCTTATAAAACACATCGAAAGATGTAAGATGAGATTTTTCTGGAAATGAGATACTACATATACACAGGGAGGACACCTAGTAAACTGGACTACGGTCTATTTACCTAGGCAAAATGGGGGCCTGGGAATTCTAGATCTAAGGACCCTTAACACCTCGCTCCTACTCAAATGGACATGGGACATGGCATATATTCAGTCCACAGAACTCCCTCTTCGCTTCTTTTGTAAGAACCCACTATGATCTACTAGCTATGCAACAAATCAACGAGGGTAACATAAGAAACGACATCCCTTCTTTTTTTCTAAGGAGTCTACTATCGCTTATGAAATTTTACGAATCATCTACCATTTTGAAGGACGATGGTATCACAATATGGACATGGACAACATCAGGGGATTTCACAACAAACTCGGCATACAAGGCCCTAATTAATCTAGGGGTATACACAAGCGCATACGGCTTGATTTGGAAAACCAAAACACCCTTAAAAGTCAAAATATTCATCTGGACACTACTCAAGGATAGGCTTCCCACGATAGCTAATTTACATGGACACACTAGGAGCCAGAATGACAGATGTGTCATGTGTAACGAGGAAATACTGGAAACTGCGACTCATCTATTCCTGATATGCCGCTTTGCCTGTAGAATATGGACACTCAGAACACCGCAAGCGGCCAGTCTTTGTAACGAATTTGTACTTGACTTCTGGAAAGATGGACGTTCCCACCTTCAACAAGAGGCCACGGTCATATGGGATACACAGTTACATGCCACTCTCTGGGCTATCTGGAAAGAGAGAAATCGACGAATCTTTCAGGGAAAAGCAAGACATCACGACACGATCAATTTGGAAATAATAAGAAGTATTAGACATGGACTGACAGATAGAGTTTTTTTTTTTTTTTTTTTTTTTGGCAAACATGTATCAAATACGTTTGCAATAAAAATAGTAGACAATGTCTACATTCAAAAAAAAAAAAAAATTTAACAAAAGCAATTTATGATATCTTTGTTGGGAGGAAAAAATAAGCTCGTTGACATAATAAATAGGAAATATAAACATAGGTCCATACCGAACAAAGCAACTACCAATGATTTAGAACAACAATTTAAAACAAAGTTGATTAGCAAAGCCACACTTTAAGGGCAGCTCATAACAGATCAATTCTTCGTCCACTTCACTTCACATGAAAAATAGAGTTCAGTTGCATATATAAAATACGTCAACAGTGCCTACTTTCGGATTTTCTGATGTTTGATGTAATAAAAACTTAAAAATATTGAGAAGGATAACAAATATGGTTATTATTAATTACGACAGTCAATTGTTGTATTTTTTTAATTATGCCTTTGAACAAATAGATAATGTATAACAAAATAAAGCATATAACAAAAAAAATTATAATTAGTAGCAGAACTCAAAACTTAGGTACAATATTCATACCAGAAACTCTAGATATGAATAGTGAACTGCATGCATCAAACGGAGATGAAATTTTCTTCCTTCGTGACTCCCAAGTCAGTTCCACTGCGATCATACTACTATTAATCTGTATTAATTAATTTCATGCAAGTAATAATTCTAAATTTAGTATAGTTGAATATAACATGAATGAAGGAGAAAACAAAAGGCAATAAAAAGGAAAAAAATGTAAACAAACATCAGTTAATCTACAAAGTAAAAAAATTGCTGAAATTTAAATCACAAATATAAATGATATGAAAAAAAAATCTAGTTAGGAGAGGTTTTAAGAAATGCATGTATGGAAATCAAGCTAGTTTTGTAATAAAGTAAGTTATTTAATCAAATACCGATAGGTCATATTATGGTACACAGTTTGCTGATTCTTCCCAGTGCAATAGGTAGGTGTTGCCAGCAACATAAATACTTCAAAAAGAAAATGATAGAAGTAAGATGAACTTTATTTGTAATTACAACAGTTAGAACTCAACTGAATTACCTATGTAGCATTTGCATCGCTATAAAGAGGTGTGTATTTGACTGTAGTCTCATGCTACAAAAAGTGAAAGTTCTTTTAATTTTTTTAAGATGAATTATGAATTCCTTTTTTTTTTTTTCTCTATGACCTTTTAATAGAAGGTACACCCTAAAATATTCAATAGCTAGCTTTTCTAGCTAGAAAGTTTTTTTTTCAAATGTGATAGGTACCTCAAGGCACCTAAATGATGTCTCATCTGGTGGCACAACCCATTATTGACAGTAGCTTCAATTGCCATGTTGCATCTCACATCCATCTTTAACAAAAAAAAATGTCAAAGCAGGAAATTGTATATTTCACAATTAATTCCTTTTCAATTTCTTACAAATAAAGTTAAGTTAGAAATCATTCTTACCTCTCTAGATTGGAAATGGACTTCTTGTGCTAGTGCAATGTGCCATACACCTTTGTAATCTGGATTGACCTGATTATTGTAATGGCCATACGTTGTCGATCTGTTTATTAAAAACTCGCTGACAGTACGACGTGAGACATAATGTTTGAATAAATACATGATTGCAATATTAAACTATAGTTGAAGACAAAATGCAGGAGGCTCTAAGAATCAGAGAATAGAAGCTCCTCCTTTAACTGAAGAATAAATTCATACCGGAGGCTCCATTGGTTGCCTACAAAGCATAAGCAAGCATAATATAAAAATCATAATTAGAAAGAAGCAATCAAGCAGTTTCAGACCAAGGATTTGTTTCTTATGATCTGCGGAATCAGTTTATAACAATTGTAATAAGTAGTACAAATATAAATTACAAATATCAACAACGAATATCATTCATTAGTACATACACTATTAAGCGGGATGCTAAGGAACAAAATTAAAAGAAGAGAGAACACTTGAAGTGGTAATGTTAAAAAATGCTCACAGTAAATGCACATCCAAGCTTAGCAAGTGCTTCTATCAGAGTTGAAAACACCAACAGCTGCAGATCTCAATCTCTATTCCAAATTGTAAGCAGCGATGGGTTCGTCAACACAGTCGTCTAAGGTGGATGCAAGCATCAACCTGGCGTACTCCATGAAACCTAGCAAGGGAAATCGAACGTCAATGGAGGGAGGAGATCATTGAAGCTCAATATATTGAAAAAGTTTCAGTTTGAATGAAGAAATTGAAAACTATAAGCTACAATAAACTGAAAAAAAATCTAACCAGTTGTGGGATCATTTAGCATCTTCTCTTAATGCTCCATCAAAAAAGGCAGCACTAAATCTCAAAGGGAAAATTAATTAAAGAAAAAAAAAATCAGAATGGAAACCATGAAAAAAAGCATAAAGAACTATCCATGCATCGTATCTTTCTGTGATCTCAAAAAACAACTAAGCATAAGCCTCAAATCAACAAAGAGAAACGATTTTGAAGAGACAAACCATTCTGAAGAGAAACCATCGCATCTTTGAGGATTCAGTCGTTGTGGTCGGCCCCGTCGGCTTTGGGATGCAGAGATCTAAAGAGTCGGTTCTGAAGGTGGCGCTGCTCCCTAGTTCGATCTTCGGGTACAGCAGAGGAAACAACAGACACACCATGGTGGTGGAACGCTTCGATCCCCTTTGCTTCGCTGAAGATCGGCTTTCTTGCGTGTCGATGGGAAATGGAGAGAAGAAGAAAATGGAGACGTGAAGATCGGCTTTCTTGCGTGTCGATGGGAAATGGAGAGAAGAAGAAAAGGGAGACGCATTCTAAGAAAAAAAATTTGATTCTGCTGAAGAGAAAAGAACGGATTTGAGAAGGCCAGTTAATTCTTGAAAACCAATATCATGTAAGCTGCTACATTGGCGAGGAGCTTCTACAGTGGTGACCTTCGGTTTCTCTGGAAGGCAATGAGCAGAATCGGAAGAAAAATTACACTAAACACGTGTCCACCAACAGACACGCGTCCAATAGAAAAAAGAAATAAAGACGTCTCCACCAGCAGAAGACACGTCCAACAGGAAAAAGAAAAAATACACTAAATACGTGTCTGTTACACTAAACACGTGTCCACCAGGCAGACGACACGTGCCAGCCAGAAAAAAAAAGAGAAAAGAAAAAATGCACTGTTCATTCAAATGTTGCACAATGATATAGTTTAATGTACAGTATTTCTCATTCATCGGGTCCCACCACTTAGAACATTCCAACGCAAAAGACAAGACAGGAGCCTGACCGAATATATACAAGTCATGGGTAGAGTCCACAAAATATTCGTGACTCGTGATTCGTTCATATTCGATTTGTGTTCTTCTCGCTTTTAGTCCTACTCATCGGCCCATGAGCGGTACAAACCTGAGTCTTCAAAAGAGTTCAAGGATCGGCCGCATGTTGGAACAAATATCATAAATCCGAATAACAATGAGATAAATTAAATATAAAACTGACATTGTATTATTTGGATCGTGATAACTCACTGTCCTAAAACATATTTCGTCCCAATCGTGCAAGACAATGAAATTGCTTCCAAGATAATCCGAGTTTGTCACCTCTTAAGACATGTCTTTGAAAGTGACTGATGAAATCTCCTCAATACCCAGCAACAATATGTTTGTATAATAATATAATAGTATTTGATGTATGAAATGTAAACCGTGAAATTGAAAAGTTAATAGAAGTTAATTAAATCAGCGAATAAGAAGTAAAAATAATGAATTGAATTTTTGTTGTCTCTCTTTTGGTGAATATCACTCTCTATTTATAAAATATAAGATATAGATGCCAACAGACAAATAAATAAAAACATTAATTTATACATTGATTATTTGAAAACGTTACAACATGTACATTTAAGATGCCACTAATTATTTAAACATTACTCTTCCAAATAATCAAGAGAAATAAAAGTGTAATGTACAAATTAATTTGAAATTAATGGTTTACAGTTACAAATCAATTAATCACTTGATCAATACAAATTATTAACGGATTGAAAATTTAATTTTGAATTTTAATGTTTTATTATTCTAACACCGCCAACATTAAGCCTGTACATTGTTTGAAAAGTCATACCCGAGTCATATTGAAACAAGGTATCAGTACCATCCGCCAAGTAAGCTCTTTTTGTGCTGGAAATATCAGGAGACGACATGATCTCGATTCCATTTATAAATGCAAATGCATTTGGTTGCTCCACAGATGGTGCAAATGTCAAATGTAGAGTAGTTGAGGTGACATTGATTGAGAACTTCCGAACAATGTAGTCGAAGTTAAGTGCGGTTACAGTTATCCAAGCACTTAAGTTGGAAAGAAGAGTGTAGGGGCCTACAGTGACAGTGAAAAATGAGTCGGGTGCAAGGAGATTTGAATAGTTGGTAGGATAGAAATATAATAGAGGCGCAAGAAGTATCTGCCAGGAGAGAGAGGGAAAGTGTAGGTATAATTTGAGGTGAAGATACGGGCATTGCTGAATGGTACATTCGGTACCGATGGATACCGGAATGGGACGGTTGATATGTTACTGGCTGTATCAGAAATGTATTTTGTTTCACTGTCTCCTATCCATGTCAGGTTGTTAACATCATCTTTGCTGGTTTGTGATGTACCACAACTTAACAAGATGTGAGTAGAATTGGAGGTGGAGTTGGCAGTCAGAGCCAGTATGGTGAAATGGAAGGACAAAATGGGAGCAAATAATAAGAAGAAAGAGGTTGAGTAATTCATTTTACATGAATTGGCATCTTGTTGAGCTTGTTAGTGGAATTGATCCATGAATGGAAGACTGAGTGTTAATTATCTGACAAAAAGGTTTTTGGAAATTTGGGGGGTTTTACTGTAAACATGCTTAACTCAGTGGCTGAATTAGAAACCAGCAGAGGAAAACACCAACATTTGTATGTGGAGTAGAGGAATCATCTGTAAAAAGAATAACATGATCAGAAGCAAGAGATTAAGTAAACATACCAAAAATCTGGGGAAGAAATGAAGAAAAAGGGCTTTTGATTCAAGCAGTTGCTGGGTTTTGTGACTTTGTCACTTTATGTGAAAGTGTTAATCAATCACCGCTTTTATCAATGTTACGGCCTATCTGGAAGATAGTCCGTAAGTGTTTTTGGATTGAAGTGGATGGAAAACAGTTAACTGCCTGTATCCAGAGTTGTGTGTCTAGTGGTAGTATTCTATGCTCTCTCTAGAATCTCGTCCCCTTTCTCTTGGACGTAGGTGTATTTATACTGATAATGTCGGTTTGTCCATGATCTCAATCGTGAGCGGTTACTTAGATCGTGCCATAGTGGTGTTACACTTAGGATGGTTTTAATCCGGATGCTATTTTAGGATATGCCTTTTCAGTTGAGTTTCTATCGGGAGGTGCTGTTTGTACACATGATCTATTTCGGATACCTGTAGGTCTTTATGGACCTTCTGGGAAGTACTGGGCCTTTCCTTATTTCGAGCTTTTGGCAAAATGACCTATCAATCAAAAATAAAAAATAAAAGGAAATAAAATTCTGCTACTTGCAGAGGAAAAGGCACTTTTTAGTAGACCTCACAAATCGGACGGGTTGGTTTACATTTGAATCGGATAATGTTAGATTCGGATCACCTTCGAATTCAGTTCAGCGTCAAACTAGTTATTTTGGATCAATTAATTAATGGTGAAATCTCTAAGATGTGAGTAATCAAATTAATTAATCTGAAATAAACCAACTGAATAAAGCTACGGACCTACGGTACATGAAACTGAGGATTTATTTTTAACAATATACATCTGAGACCCTAAAAAATGCAAAATTATGCTACAACTGATAGAACCTCTCAAAAGCTGAATTGTCATCAGCTCTATTGTTCTGCAACGGAATATCATCAATGCGTGACCACACCTCAGATAATTCTGTCAAATAAAACTACGCAAGAATGCAGTAGTACAGCATCAAGGCATCATATCCATAATTATACAATAGGTAATTGACTTAAAATAAAGTTCCTTCTAATTCATAACTTAAATAAATTAAGAACATAACAAAAAAGAAATAAAACAAAACTAGTGATTTTGCTTGAGAAATAGAGACATGTACTTGATCATTAACCGTTAACAATTCTGCAATTTCATTGTATAATTAAGACACAATTATATGTCTATTTCTAACTATTTATTACATACAAGTAAAATCAAACAAGAAAATTTCACAAAATATCACCGTCCCTCCGGATTCATGATCTGTGAGAAAATGGCACTCGGTGTGAGTCTGTCAGAATCGACACTCGCAATGCTCCTTTCTCCCATGCTTATAGTAGTAGCTGTTGTGGTAGTTGAGTCAGTTGTGGTTGTAGGCTTGTCAGTTAGCTCTCTCCTTCCATGGAGAACAAATGGACTCCCCTCTGCAGAGGTGGTCCCACCAATCAGACTCTCACTCTCCTCTGCACTTGCTTGCAGCTGTAGAGCAAACTCTAAGTTCCAAAGCACATCACCAATTGTCGGCCGGTCAATGCCTTGTTCAGCCAAACATTTTCCGGCTGTCTCCTCAAATTTCTTGAAGCATTGTGGTGCAATTTTGCCTCGTAGGTATGGGTCTATGATCTCTTCTAGTACCCCTTTCCTCATACAAAACAGGACCCAATCTGCCAGGTTCACTTGCTCTTTAGGAAGATTGCTAATTATTACTGGCCTTGCACATAACACCTCGAACAAAACTACGCCAAAGGAGTACACGTCAGATTTGTCGGTAAGCTGTTGCCGCTTGAAATACTCCGGGTCTAGGTACCCGAAACTCCCCTTTACAACTGTGCTCACATGCGTCTGGTCCAATGAGGGTCCAGTTTTTGACAACCCGAAATCTGACATCTTTGCAACCCAATTTTCATCTAGAAGGATGTTTGTAGTTTTCACATCACGGTGGATTACAGTATGCTTGGCGCCTGTATGGAGGTAGTGAAGCCCACGAGCTGCTCCAATGCAAATCTCGAGCCTCTGATTCCATGTCAGAGGTGCGTTCCGGGATCTGTAGAGGTGCTGTCGGAGGGTTCCCTCGGCCATGTAGTCGTACACCAATATCATCTCATTATTTTCTTCACAGTATCCGATAAGAGAGACAAGGTGCTTGTGACGAAGCTTGGACAACAATTCAATCTCTGTTTGGAACTCGTGGAACCCTTGGTCAGACATTGGGTTTGCCCGCTTGATTGCAACCTTAGTTGACCCGTTATCAATTTCACCCCGGTAAACTTTTCCGAACCCGCCAACACCGAGAACTCGTGCTTCATCAAAACCATTTGTGGCTGCCAAAATTTCATTGAATGAAAAATGCCGGCAGATACTGGCCGGCAGAGATGAGGTGTAGCTACCAGTACCATTACCTGTACCAATTTTGTTACTATCCGACGAAATGATGGATTGTGAATTTGAGACACCGTAGAGAGAGAGCGGTGTCCACACAGTTGTACCATCACTTATTTTACCCTCTTCAGACTCCTTTTCCTTCTTTTTCTGTCTTTTGCATGCTGCAAACAAGAATATATAAACCATGAAAGAGAAGAGTATAACACCGCAAGAGACCCCAATCGCAAAGCCAACGATTTTCACAACCCCTTTCTTCTTGGAATTGTTGTTCTTTCCATTTCCTTGAGTGGGATTGAATGGGCTTTGGGTTGCTGGTACAGGGTTCAGACCTGCAAGGCTGTTCTCAGATGCACTCATTTTAAACACCTCAAGGCCATTCAATATTGCATCAAAGTACTCTGATTTTGTTGATAGATCCGGGTGAAGTGCAACCCACATATCCATTTGACCTGACCCAGAAGTTATAACCACATAATCCACGTAAGTGGGTATACCAATTCCTCCACTCTGTGCAATAACATCGAATTGACTTTGTGCTGTCTGGTTATTGATGTAAATAATAAACACCCGTTGGTTAACCTTTGTTATTGGATACTGTATCTCGCAAAAGTGAAACCTGACGAGGTAATAGAACCCGGCGTCTATGTTTAGGATCCAAGTAAGATTGTATTGCAGGTTGATATACGGGTTTGGACCCATTGACCGTGCTGTTTCGTACACACTAACTGGAGCAATATATTGGGGCACAGTTTTGGGATATTGTATCGTCACATTTGAGTCATTTTGAAAGGTGACACCATATGCTGCACCAAATATATAGTTTGAGTCGTCATCCCATGAACGGTACAAATTACCAGAGTCTTCAGATGGGGATAGTGCCCGGCCGCCTACATTGAGACGGTACATTGTTTGGAAAGAAACACTAGGATCAATGGTATACAGGGAATTGACACCGTCAGCAAAGTAAGTAGTTGAAGTAGTGAAAAGATCGGGAGACGAGTTGATCTCGATTCCATTTACAAATGCATATGCATTTGGGTGCTTGGGAGAGGGTGCAAAGGTTAAATTTAGAGCATCTGATGTGAGATTGATGGAGAATTCTCGAATGAGGTATGCGTAATTCAGTGCATTTACTGTTATTAAGGCACTGAAATTGGAAAGAAGAGTGCAAGGGCCTGCAGTAGTAGTGAAGAAAGAGTCAGATGCGAGGTGGTTCGAGTAGTTGGTGGGATAAAAATAGAGCCGAAGGAAATAACGACCTGGAGAGAGAGGGAAGCTGTAGGTATAATCTGTGGTGAAGATACGAGCATTATTGAATGGAACCGACGGTACCGCAGGGTCCTGCTGCGGGATAAATGAAATTTGGCTGGATTGTTTAGAAGTGTATTTTGTACCAATGTCTCCAATCCATGTGCGGTTATTATCAGGGTCTGGGATGTTTCCTGATGTGCCACAGCTTAACAAGATGTGCGTTACATTGGAGTTTGCAGCGAAAGCTGGGACGATGAAATAGAGGGATAACAGAGGGAGAAGTATTAGGATATGAGAACAAGTGAGGAAGTTCATAGTAGAGGTCTTGTTTTGCATGATTATTGATGGAATTGGAGCATGCACAAGGTTGATTTTTGAAGTATTTAAGAGATTTATTCTGAGACAATCTCAAATCAGTGTGAAAGCAGAGAAGGGTCTGAGAAAAAAAGGTAAGAGGATGAGTGGAGTAAAAGGGTTTACCAGTAAAACTAGAAGACTCAGAAAGTGAAAGCCATTCAAACTAAAACTTCAGAGAGAAGAGGAACTGAAGAGAAAAGGATTAAAGAGGTGTGCAATTAAGAAAACTATGTAGTGTGTCTAGTACCAAATTCTTTAGTCTTTACAGTTCAATTATTTTTGTTTGGTTTTGAGTCTATATATACTGATATGAGCTATAGCTGAGGCAAACAAGTCTACTAAGGACTCGAGCACCAATTAACACGGCTTCTAGTGTGTCGTAAGTGACATATTTGATTTTATTTGATACTTTTCACATCTTCAAAAGTGGTTTTTCTGTGACATCTTAGTGCATCTGGTCGTGTGCCAAGTTACATGTAGGATGAGAACACAGATTATACTATTATGCATAATGTTCCATCTTCCATACATGTAATTTTGGAATGCCAAACTAATCAATAACTGCAGAGCTTACACTACGATGGATATCATCGTGATGTGAAATTATTCTGAGTTATGAATTCCATCCATGTTAATAGCTACTAGCCTTCTAATATATAGTTTATTTACTGACTGAGAAATCAGAAACTTACCGACATGGCTGTGCATATAGATATGTTTTTATACAAGTTTTGAACTTTGAACGAGTCAGATTAATAGGAAGATTCCGAGAGCAAAGGTGGGGACCACATGTCACGATCAGGCTAGTGGATTTCTACAAATTGCTCATGAGGCTCAAGAACCAGATGGGGGTTATCTGGAAAGAGAACTGGGATGAGCGCGTTGCCTAATATCTAATTCTCCACTTGTGGTAGGTACTAACGATCGATTTCCAAAGTAGGAATTAATCTCCATTTTGGAGGGTTTTACTCCTCTCCAATTTAATTTGGTGGATCATGATAAATGGATCATGTCCACTTATTTCAACTTTAACAATAGAAAAAACAGGAGAGCTTTCAGTTTTTTCAAACTATTTGCTACTTACATTACGTAGTAAACTTAATCTGAAAGTTATATATCATATAAACTTTCTGATTTAAAGTGGACAGTCGAAAACTTTTCTGGAACTGGAACCAGTAGGTGCATTTCATACAACTAGAGAAGAGCTGAGAATATTTTGCACTACACGAAACCTCAGCTTACTTTTTAATATAAACCCCAAAATTATGATATTTGTAAGTTCATTAATCTTTGAGGAACTTGATAATACTAATTGAAGTATGTCGAAGTTTTGTTATAAACATGAAACTTGGTCAGTTTTAGAAGCTCAAATAAATCGAATTTCCTTGAATAAATCAATAAGAAAAGCTGGAGTTATTGAAATAAAGCCCAAGTATAATCTAAATATGGGAAAGCATCCGGATTCAATTTTTTCTGGTTATATTGAAAAAGAATCAGATTATGATAATAATAATAATAATGGACCTGATTTTCTTGGGTCATCAAAGGAAAAGGCCGAAAGGGGTAAAAATAATTATAAGGTTTTAGTAGACTAAACTTTGAATAACCTAACCTAGCTAGTTGTGCATTGGGCTGACAGACCCAAAATTGTCATACTTAAATTACTTTTTTTTTGTAAAATTTAACAACAGTACAATTGGGCCACAATATAACCAAACCAGATCTTCTACCGCGCAGCACAAACACTGTGCGTGCTGCGCGATAAATTTCAGCCTTTGATTTGTATCGAGATTCGTGCAAGTTAAACTTTATAATATCAAACCTCCTGAATCAAATCTGAGCTGTCCGTAGCCTACAGCAAAGGAAATCTCGGACGTCCGTTACTGCTGCGCGGCAGAGAATCCGCTTCCGAATCTAACCCAATATTGTTGTTCTCTGGCTCATAAATCACAACTCATACAGTAATTAACACTGCTCTAATATTTTCTGGTGAACCAGATTAAAATTGGGCCTTCCACCTAATTTGCAATTCTGTACAGTTGCAAGAATTACATTTTGCATAGAAATTAATGGTATTACAATTGACACAAAAATTTCTGAATTTTCTGAAAGGAATGCATATCATGAATAATTTATTGAAGTTACATAAAGGCGAAGTTAAACACCATAAAACAATCTTATCTAAACTAATACCTAACTATAAATTTTTATTAGAACCATTTCCTCAAAAAAAAATTTATTAGAACCATCAACAACTGCGGTTAGTACTGGTGAACCAAATGCCTTTATTTAGCAGCAGCACCTAATATGCATGCAAATTAACAGAATTGAGGATAAATTGAACGGGTTGCTCGGCTCAAACAGTAACATGTTCTCTTGTGTAACGAAAGAACCATGCTGTTGTAGTAGCTGGGGTGGTGGTGGTGGCTGCTGATCGGGTGTATTATAAGTTTCACACATGGAAATCTGAGCAGAAGTTTTCGCCAACTCACGCCGGGTGTCAGCTATTTCCTGTTGAATGCGGATCACGACTCCCGTGCTCCCATAGACTGGGTCCTTAACTCGCCAGTATGCCTCCGTGGAAAGCGAGTCGGCTGCTTGGGCCCGCTCGTGTACCGGGAGTGTCTACACGGCACAAGTTAATTCATACATATGAAACATGAATTGTCAGATTCCAAGAAAGGTTCTTAGTTCATTTTTTTGTAGGAAGTTTTGAACTAACACTTGAGATATCAGTCAAGAAATAAATAATGATTAGTCTATTTGTTTTATTTTACATTACTAATAAAAATAATGTATTAGTTAATATTGACTTAATAACTTGTATGTAATTGAGCAGAAGGAAAAAAAATAGAAACACACATTTTAGCTGCCTAATTCAAATGCAATGAAAAACGATGTTAATCACTAACATGCTTAATTATTGAATAGTTGTAAACTGATATGTCGACGCAACGAAGTAGTTAATTAGTCAAATAATTGTTGCAAATTATCTTTCAAATAAAAAAACCATCTCGTAATTATTTATCATTGGAAATAAAAATAAGGTGGCAATTTCTTCTTTGTTTTATTGTACTACTCTCTCACAGAAACAAATTTAATTTCTTATTTATCCAACCAAGTTATATTTTAATAACTGGAACACCTTTTGCACGTAAACTTGCCTTTCGTTGTACTATAAAAAATAATATTAACCCGATATTATTTTTTTTAGAAAATTAATCAGATACTATTGAAACAGCATATATAAATTAATTATTGCAAGTTTCAACGTTTATATATATATATATATATATATATATATATATATATATATATATATATATATCCATAATTAAAAGCACCTCATATTTATATGAGCATGACTAAAATAATATGCATAGTACACTCCATTTTGTACTATGCATATAGATATAGGTCATTAAATTGAGATCTAAGTTGCTCAATAAATTCTTCATATGAAAATATTTAGGAAATCAAATTTCTTGATTTTTAGAGCTTTCTAGCTATTTTTTAAATATTTTTTAAAAACAGTCCAGATTTAATACTACAAAAGTGTCATTTCTGGGCTGTTTTTAAAAAATATTTAAAAAATATTTAAAAAATAGCAAGAAAGCTCTAAAAATCATAAAATTTTATTTCCTACAAGATTTTGATATGAAGAATTTATTGAGCAACTTAAATATCAATTTAATGGCCAAATTAAATACAAATTGACGCATAATACGTTATGTGGTGTACTATGCATATTATTTTAGCCATGCTCTATTTATATAAATCAAATTAGTAACGTTGTCCTCGGATATATAATAATATAACTAAGAAAATTATAATAGTTTACCTTTAGCATCCTAGCTACATTTCCAGCACCAAAGATTTTGTGAACACATTCGAATCTCTCATGATGTGTTGCTGGGAAATACGGAGCTAAAACACAATCTTCAGCGCATCTCCTCCTCAGGTGTTTACAAGCTGCGCATCTCTTGCTGTAACTGCCTTCAAGTGAGTTTGAAGACATGATTTACTATATAATATATATGTTTTATCTTAGGAGATATTGGGTGATCCAATGGAGAGATTTGATGGAGATTTTGAAAATCGGAGAGAAAATCTTTCAATAGATATGCCATAGCTCATGTGAGATTTGTTTATATGTTGTTTTGAGGAGAGGGAAGAGTGGTTTCACAAGGAAATAGATTAACGGCTAATAGCCGTTTACAATTCGAATTAGCTTCCTGATTTGATTTTCTCAGATTTGTTCCTTTCTTGATTCGAGCCTAAAGAGGCAGGATGGTAAAATTTCCCTAAAAGACTAAAGAATAAATCTTTTCAACAATGGAGCAAATGATCTCCTAAAAGTTTAACAAAAGACCAAGATGATAAGTAATACTTGCATTTCTAATTTTTTTTCCAACTTCCGTGTATTACTTGTGTTTTTAGCCCTTTATTAAATTTTAGGAGATCATTAGAGATCAAAGAGGTAATGTATTTTTATATTTTCAAAATATTGTACTTATTCATCTATTTTGCAAAACATAATAGAATAGCAATGACTTCAATTTTTTGCATGAAGTTGTAGGCAATGTGAAGTATGATGTTGCTTTTGTTGAAGGAATGTTTCATTGCAATTGTCAGAAACTACAACTCACGTCTTCATTGTCATCTCACCAATTGAAAGATGAAAAGTATGTGTCTTCATTCGTCACCTCTCTAACAAAGCATTAATCAACGCTTTATCAATATCGGTGGTGGAATCTGCGAACTGAGCAACTTGATATAGCCACAATCTTTTAAGAGCCGGCTCGCAAAACTCACTATATGTAACTCTAACTTTATGCGACCCAATCATCTTGAATGTGAAATTATTGTGTGATGTCCCAAAAGGGTATAGGCTTTTAAACCTAGACAATGCTCTACTAATCGCAAGCGTACGACTTCGTTGAGTACGTTCAGGTATCGAATCCACAGGGACGGAAATTTACACTAAACCAGACTCAGTTCAATTCCAATTCTAATGGTATGTTTTTTTGGTATTTTGTATAAAAGAGGGGGGGGGGGGGTTTGTAAAGTTTTGATTAAGCTAAACAGTTATCACTAACAGACAGTAAGCAATAAAGAAAAGCAAGTAAACAAGTGTTGTAATCAATCAATAATAAGATCCTAGGGTTTTGGGAAATTGTTTGTCTCTGGATGGTCTCTTGCGGCCCGCAAGCTCTCACTTGCGGCCCGCAAGAAACAGTCGCCCCTGGAAGTTACTTGCGACCCGCAAGCTCTCACTTGCGGCCCGCAAGCAACTGTCACAGAGAAGGGTTTTCAGTCGTAATTGGTTCTTAACTATCGGTTCGTGGTTCCATTCACCTCAACTCTCGTTTGTTGGTAATTGTACACTTGCTGACAGTTGTAAACCTTTAGGATAATCTCTTATACCTAACTTTATTTGGATTCTTTCTATAGGTTTGTTTAATATCTCGATTTAACACGAAATGTCCCTCTCGGGTATTTTCGGATTCTAAATCAACCAAAGCAGTTCCTAATCAGTTGCAAATCATTTGATACTCATGCCACACTGGATTTGGCCTTATCCACGGGCTTACCAAGTAATAAACAAGTTTCAATAGGAAAAGATGAGAATAAAATCAATCCAATTTAAAAATCACGACTAAACATCATTTATAATCAACATCCATGACAAACAATCCATTCCCTAACCCTAAGATACAGTTCACTACTCACACATGGCAGCAAACAACAAGAAAAGAAGATAAAAGAATGAGTTCATGGTGAAAAGAACCAAAAACTCAAAATCAGCAGATCTGCCCTTGCAGGTGGTCTTCACGTCGCGATATCTCTCGAAATCCGTGAAGGGAGGCACCGAGCAATGGTCAGGTCTTCTTCTCCTGTGTCAGGTCTAGACGGCGGAACCCCCCAAAACCTAGAAAAGGCTTCTATATATAGCTCAAAACGCGAGGTGAACAGGCCCTGGAGCGGCCGGAATTTCCATATCAGGCCTTGCGGGTCGCAAGTGAAGGCTTGCGGCCCGCAAGCAATGCGCAGAGAGGTGAACGTCTCAAATCGAAGCTCCTGATGAGCCCGTGATGGCTCCAAGTGCTCCATATGCTCCATATACCTGAAATAAGACCAAAGAAGAGCAGTAAACAAGAACAAGGTAGAGAACAAGCTAAAATGCAAGTAAAATAGTGATTTTAGGGTGAATATGAGTACAAGTCAAGGCAAATATATGCATATGAATGCAACGCATCAAATCCCCCCAAGCTAAACCCTTGCTTGTCCTCAAGCAAAAGTCCAAGCCCTAAGGTGCAAACCGTACTCAAATTCATCCCTAAATCCATCAAAACTAAAGTCCTAGGTACAATCGAGAATGTTGCCAACGAAACCCTAGAATGGTCAATCTAACTCCTTGGTTTGGTCTCAACTCGAACTACTAAGGATTGGAAACTATTTGGGTCGTCGATTGGAGGTCTTATTCACCACACAGGCACATTTTTGATTTAATTTCAAAGCAAACCTAACTACATGCAATTTGGTTTTCAAATTAAAGAGGTATCGAAGTAAGTAATAGCCTTGTCCTGACGTTGTTGGAATTTGCAAGAGGTCACCCGTTTATTCCCATTAACTTGTGAGTCTCTACTCGAGGAAAAAGTGCAATTTTACCCTACAGAAAGGTATATTGTCCAGTTGCAAGAATTTACTACACCTCAGGCTTATCTTTCTGCTTGTACTTGTTATTCTAACAGTAAATTTTTTTTTTTTTTGTTGCAACGTAGTTTCCAAATTTCCAATCTAGGAAGATTTGGACGCTATGATATATCCAGACTTTTCGAGGTAGTACGGTCAGTACACTTACTCATAGCTCGCGCTAGCGGAGTAATGCCCTCGTCGTGTGCTGGAACATAAATGTTGCTTTTTATTAAAATTTTTGTTGTTTTTGATTGATTTGAATTTGTCAAATTCAAGCAGGTGGGAAATCCCTTGGTAAGCGGTCACTTGCAACAGGACTCAACCTAAAAATAGGAACCATTTTCAAGTACTCACTAGTTAATAGGGATAACATGTTATTCTCGACCAAAACGTCACAAAATCCGATGTGAATCAGATGAACAAGGAAAAATCGGGACAAACCTCTCTAATTTGAAACCTTTATTCAGAAAACAAACAAAATTTTGCAATGCAAGTGTTGAATAAAAACATGAATGCAATACGTGTTTTTGTGTGCCATGTGGTTATACCATCCAAACTCTCCAAATTTGTTCCAATAAGGTCAAAATCAAACCATCAAGTCCAAGTAGGTCGGCAAAACACTCAATTTGTACCATTTATATTACACTACTCCTAAATTACTTTAAATTATTCTACTCCTAAGACTCAGGTTTGTTTCTACTCCCCCCCCCAAGCTGAATCATGCACTGCCCTCAGTGCACAAAACCATAGATAAAGAAAAAGTAAAAGAAGGGTAAGTAGAACACAACCTGAGGAAATCAAGCAGATGGGTCAGAAGGCCCAGATGGGCTTGCACCAGGGTCGCCACGTCCGTGGTAGGCTCCCCATGAGGCGAACTCCACCTCCAGACTCGCCATCCTGGTGTCGATGCTCTCCACCCGGGTGTCGATGCCAAGCAAGGTCTGGCGCTGTCGCTCCTGCTCGCCCTCGAGACGACGCACAGAATCACGCGTCTCTAGCTGCACCTGCTGCATACCTGTCATCATAGAATAAAACTGAGGCCACGACCAATCAGCCGGGACCTCATGTGGTGGTATGTGCTGTGGCTGCGGAGGGGAGTGATGAGGAGGATCTGCTGGGGCAGCCTCCTCCATGGGAATGTCCCCCTGGACCTGCTGCGGCTGTGGCTGTGTCCGTCGCCGAAGGTGCCATGTGCGGACATCCTCAAAGACGATGGGGCAGTGAAATGGCAGCTCAAATGACCCCTCCGTCTCTGTGATCCACATGACCCGTCTGGGTGGGCCCCTATGAATCTCAACCCACCCATAACGTCTGAGTGAATCAAGTCTGATAGTAATGGGGGCGGGGCACCTATGATCCGCTGAGAGGTCAATGTTTAGGTGGTGAGCGATGACTGTGATGAAGGACCCGCATGTGAGAGCACCACCTGACTTCCCGTGCCTCTGAATGTCAAGCCAGTGGTGGACCATGAGAGAGGTCAGATAGGGTCGCTCTAGCTGGTGGTCTGGACGCAGCATTGTAGCCAGCAGCTTGAGCTCATCGTGGCGTGGGCGCAGGTTGGACTCCCCTCTAGCAAAGAGAGAGAATCCCAGAGACCTGCAGATAATGCGCAAGACGGGGTGGATAATAGCCCGTATGCGAGGGTCTGGAGAAATGCCAGGTAGCTGCTGACGTGTGATCGCATACCAGAAAGTCTCCCGGGTCTGCACATCCCCGACCTCCTCCTGATCGTCCTCATTTGGCCCGTAGCCAAGGTGTGCAGTCCTAGGTGAGGAGAAATGAAACCACTGTCCCAAAGTGGTCAAGTAAACCTCCCGAATCAGGCCCTGCATGAGGAACCTGATGTAATCCCTCCCGTGCTCATCCTCGTAGAGTATCACCGATGAGAGGAACTCCCGGGTAAGCTCAGTGTAGGCCCGGAATTGTGAGGGAATGAGCCAAAACTGCGACTTGAATCCCACTCGTGTAGTGAGGCGGTGGAAATCATCGAGGATACCAAGGTTGCCCAATACATCAAAGTCAATGATAGGGGTCGATTGGACATCCTTGGTTGAGATAGTGGGGTAGTGTCTTTGGTAGACCAATTGTTCTTCGGGAGGGTTGCCGTAGTCAGGGCTGTGCCTTCTCCTAGCCATTTTTGGTTTCTGGTTGGTTTGCTTGCGGGTCGCAAGGGAGTGCTTGCGGGTCGCAAGATACTGTAACAGTTCTGGGTGTTTCTGTTCTGGGTAGAGGACTTGCGGGTCGCAAGGAGAGGCTTGCGGGCTGCAAGTAATCGGCAGGTACTGGTACAGGGGCTGGTACAGGTCTCAAACCAAACCGAACCAAAATCAAAACACGAAATAGAGAGGGAGAAGGAGAAGCAAACCGAAGGAGGAGAAGTGAGGGGTTTGCTGGTGGCTGTTGCTGGGTCGGGTCCCACTCGAGTGAAAGAGAGAAGAGGAGAAGAAAGGGGCCGAGAGCAGCCAAAAGGAAGAGAGCCGGCAGAGGAGAGGAGGGTGGCAAGCGGCTCGCAAGAAGGTGGCTGGCGGGTCGCAAGGCGGCGGCTTGCTGGTCGCAAGAGAACGGCGCGGGTCGCAAGGGAAGAGAAGAGGGAGAGAAGACGGCTGTTGGAATGAGAGGAGAGAGAGAAAAGGGGTCGGCGGCTAGGGTTATAGTCGGGCCCCTCAAAGGCTTGCGGCCCGCAAGGGATGGCTTGCGGGTCGCAAGTTACAAGGACTTGCGGGTCGCAAGGGTTGGCTTGCGGCCCGCAAGCTGTTTGCAGACTGTCTCGTATTAGTGTCCCTTGATCCGCTTCTTTGCATGTTTTCTTCCACCTGACTCCTGCAGTCTCACAAACAACTCAAAAGTACCATGCTACTCCTGAGAGAGATGCCACCTTCTGGCCTTCCTGCGGGGCCGCAGGGGGTCTCCTGCGGGCCGCAGGGAGGTCCCTGCAGGCCGCAGGAGACTCTGGAGGTCGCCCGATGAAATGTTTTCTATTCCAATCACCTTCTCTCCAGCTCCTTGCAATCCAAAAACACTAACAACCCAGTGCACACATGAGAGAGAACAGGAGAATGCATATGCGAATTAAACAAACAAAAGAAAGAAACAAAAAGATCTATTTTTTTTTCTTGGGTTGCCTCCCATGCAGCGCTTGTTTAAGGTCTGTAGCTCGACCTTGGCTTAACTCACTCCACTGATAGTGCTTCACGTCAAATGGGAAGGAAATCCACACTTGACGGATGGTGGCGAGCAGAGGTGACCCCGAAAACATATGACTCCTCTGGTAATGATCTTCCTTGGGGTCGAGGGGGAATGACGGTGGGCAGAAGAAAATGGAAGTGTGCTGATCAGGAACCTGTTCTACGTCTGTTCCCTCTTCTTGCGGTCTGCATGAAGGTCCTTGCGGGTCGCAAGAAGTGTCTGCTGGGCTGTTTGCAGCTGAAGAGCCTGCGGATGTGCCCTGATGTACTCCTTGCGGGCCGCATGGTGTTGCTTGCGGGCCGCATGAATGTTGTCTGGGCTCTGCTCCAAGTCCCGACTGACCCGACTCTGCTGGCATAAAGAATTTGTCAGTCTGAGCGCCACTTTGCAGGGTCTTGTTGCTTGCCTCACCAATGGACATGACAGATTGTATGCGAGGCTCGCAGGTGTCAGTGAGGGTCGAGTTACTACTATGGTTGTTTACCCCTTCTTTTTGTGCCCAAAGTCGATCTAGTTGTTCATTCATGGCATGCAGTTGCTCAAGAAACATTTGATTAACCTTCCCTTGCTGAAAAATGGAGTCGGTCACTTCTGGAGACACCCAGGTTTGGTCAGGTTGGTCAAACTGCTGGCAGAACGATTGAGAGCAATTGTCTTGGTTTTCGAAGAAGGTGTGGTAGTAACTCTGATCACACACGTTGTCGTAGTACGGTTGCTCGAATGTATCCACATGAAAGCTCTCGTACTGCTCGAAGCCGTAGCTGTTGTAGACTCCGTGATATGAGTCATAGGAGTTCTGCATTTGCGCCGACAGGTGTGCAATTCCTGAAACAGACAAAGACAAAAGAAGAAAAGCTTAGAACCAGAAATGAAGTAAGAGTTAGGTTTAGAATAAATGCTGCCGTCCCCGGCAACGGCGCCAAAAATCTTGATGTCCCAAAAGGGTATAGGCTTTTAAACCTAGACAATGCTCTACTAATCGCAAGCGTACGACTTCGTTGAGTACGTTCAGGTATCGAATCCACAGGGACGGAAATTTACTCTAAACCAGACTCAGTTCAATTCCAATTCTAATGGTATGTCTTTTTGGTATTTTGTATAAAAGAGGGGGGGGGTTTGTAAAGTTTTGATTAAGCTAAACAGTTATCACTAACAGACAGTAAGCAATAAAGAAAAGCAAGTAAACAAGTGTTGTAATCAATCAATAATAAGATCCTAGGGTTTTGGGAAATTGTTTGTCTCTGGATGGTCTCTTGCGGCCCGCAAGCTCTCACTTGCGGCCCGCAAGAAACAGTCGCCCCTGGAAGTTACTTGCGACCCGCAAGCTCTCACTTGCGGCCCGCAAGCAACTGTCACAGAGAAGGGTTTTCAGTCGTAATTGGTTCTTAACTATCGGTTCGTGGTTCCATTCACCTCAACTCTCGTTTGTTGGTAATTGTACACTTGCTGACAGTTGTAAACCTTTAGGATAATCTCTTATACCTAACTTTATTTGGATTCTTTCTATAGGTTTGTTTAATCTCTCGATTTAACACGAAATGTCCCTCTCGGGTATTTTCGGATTCTAAATCAACCAAAGCAGTTCCTAATCAGTTGCAAATCATTTGATACTCATGCCACACTGGATTTGGCCTTATCCACGGGCTTACCAAGTAATAAACAAGTTTCAATAGGAAAAGATGAGAATAAAATCAATCCAATATAAAAATCACGACTAAACATCATTTATAATCAACATCCATGACAAACAATCCATTCCCTAACCCTAAGATACAGTTCACTACTCACACATGGCAGCAAACAACAAGAAAAGAAGATAAAAGAATGAGTTCATGGTGAAAAGAACTAAAAACCCAAAATCAGCAGATCTGCCCTTGCAAGTGGTCTTCACGTCGCGATATCTCTCGAAATCCGTGAAGGGAGGCACCGAGCAATGGTCAGGTCTTCTTCTCCTGTGTCAGGTCTAGACGGCGGAACCCCCCAAAACCTAGAAAAGGCTGCTATATATAGCTCAAAACGCGAGGTGAACAGGCCCTGGAGCGGCCGGAATTTCCATATCAGGCCTTGCGGGTCGCAAGTGAAGGCTTGCGGCCCGCAAGCAATGCGCAGAGAGGTGAACGTCTCAAATCGAAGCTCCTGATGAGCCCGTGATGGCTCCAAGTGCTCCATATGCCCCATATACCTGAAATAAGACCAAAGAAGAGCAGTAAACAAGAACAAGGTAGAGAACAAGCTAAAATGCAAGTAAAATAGTGATTTTAGGGTGAATATGAGTACAAGTCAAGGCAAATATATGCATATGAATGCAACGCATCATTGTGCATCAAAATTATATTAGTGTTACCAAATTAATATAAAAGATGCATAAAAAACATAGAAAATTTAATTAAAAAGTAAAATTTACAAACTCACAGTTCGCGTGATTTGTGAAGTTCTATGAGCTTAACGTGGCAAGTGTAATACTTCTGGGGCTTCCATTTGAAATACTTCTGGATTTCTCATTTCTAGAAAAAATTTCCAACATAAATTTAAATAAAATTGCTATGACTAATAATTCACAACTAATTATTACTTATTTTCTTATTTGGCCTATTTGAACTAATTAACAAGTAAATTTAATAATTTGTAACTAATTCTTATTTGACCTATTTATAATTTGTAACTAATTTGTACAAATAATTTAATTAGTTGGTCATGACTAAAAAAATAAGAACAAATAAATAAACATTTCATCATGGGTAATTTCGATCATGCTATCAAACAAGTCTATTTGTTATTTGTATCAAACAAATCTACAAATTAACAACAAAATTAAGAACTAATTATAATTTGTAATTTCGATTTTTGTAAATTTTGCATTTTATTTTGATTTTTTTTGGACTTTATATTTAAATGAATAAGATTTTTTTTCTTTTTTTGAAGTTTATAATTTATTTTTTATATTTTCAATATTTCCTTTTATTTTTAACAAATTATTTGAATTTTTAGATTTTTTATTTATAAAATAAAATGAACATATTTTTTATATTTTATATTTTTGATATTTTATTTTCGATTTTGTAACTTTTTTGCATTTTACTTTGATTTTTTATTTTTGAAAATTTTCAAAATAAAAAAAAACTAGCTACCCGACCAATCTGTTGGACCGGACGGATTTGGATCGACCCGACCCGACCTGAACCGGACCGTTGTCAAATCCTATCTACATCGTATTTAATAATAAATAAGATGAGTACGAGTAAATATGAATAAGATTTATCAGATAGGAATGAGATTTATTTTAGTTAACTAAATGAGTAAGCATGCGAATAAAATAAATTTTGTACTTATTATTTCTATGAAAATGAGAGCATGAAAATGAGAGCGGCAGACGCTTCCTGCTTATTTAAAAAAAATATACCGATAGAAGTTATTTCGTCATTTTGTATCCATTGTCATGTAAGAGAAATTATATAAAAAAATGTTAAAATATTTCAGTGTTGTAGTGTTTGTAAAATTAAAAGTTCCTTTTCTACTCTTGTATACTTTTACCAATAAATATGTTTACTGTTTAAAATCATACAAATTTATTATTCTCAATTTTTACTAGAGAATCAAAAAAGTCCGGGCGGGTCTACCCGCCCGTGGATCCATCCGTGCCCGGATCCGCGGATCTATCACGGGTCGGATTGGCCCCAAATCCTCCAAACCCATCTAAACCCATGCCCGACCCGTCCCAAGACCCGCTCGTGCCCAACCCGTGGACCCGTGGACCCGACCTGTGGATCTGACCCGTAGATCCGTGCAAAAATTCAAAAAAATAAAAAAATTCAGAAAAATTCGAAAAAAAATATATATATATATTAAAATAATGTACAGTTTTAAATTCAAAAATAATAAAAAATAAATAAATAAAAAAAATTCGAAAAAAATTCAAAAAATTCAAAAAGTTGGACGGATCCGACCCAACCCGCCCGGGTTTATCACGGATCGGGTTGGGGGTTTTGGGTTCGGACCCGTGCATACCCGCCCCGTCGTACCGGTGGATCCGTCGTACCCCTGGATCCGTGGATCCGTAGATCCGGACGGGTACCCGACCCGCCCCGTTTTGAGAACCCTAATTTTTACTTGGTGTGTTGTCTTTCATGTGAATTCAAGTATTTTTTTTATATTTTGTCTTCTATTTATATTAATTTAAAAAGTTTTTACTGATCTATTATGTAAAAATATTCAACAACATTTTGTTGAAAAGAACGATGCAACATTTTGCTTTTTTTTTTTTTACTTATGTCTTATTTTTCAGTTTGATTGCTTTCATAATACAATGAGTACATTTGTATTTTGCATTTTATTTTTATATGTATAGGATAAAAATTTATTTAGATAAATGAGTTTTTGCCGGTTTATCTATAAAAATAAACATATTATATGAATATTACAAGTTTTCGTATGTTACAAGTTTGTTGATTTGACACATACTGTAAATTCATATATATTTCTTAATGAAATTTGGAGGCTTGATTTCATGTTTTACTCAAAAAAAAGTTTGTTGGATTTGGATTGACTGTCATTGAATGATGGCTGCAAGGTGCCATTGTGTATGCGACACATGGGTCCCACAAACATGATATTGTACGTATCAAATCTGAACTGTTCAAATTTAATTCGAGCGTCAAGACTAATTATGACAGCAGGCTCCTATCGCAAATTCACAATAACGACAGCAGATAGAAATTTCATGTTTGCTATTTGATAATCTACAAATAAAGATAAGATATGAATAATCAAATTTTAACGAATAAAGATAAAATATTATAAGACTAATTTCAAACACTATACATAGGAAAATAAACTCCCATCCGATTCGTACCGTACCTATTGACACGCCTATTTTCACTCGCAACGAGTTCTTTTGACTTTAAATTTTGGCTTAAAATGCCTGTATACTGTACTAATTAATATTGTTTTTACAACATATTTAGTTCCTTTTTTTAGAAAGTAGGTATAATTGAAATATGATAGTTATGTACTTGTGTACTGGTACTTCTATATGGTAGGGAAAAATCTATGGACTACTCATTTGTTTGATACTGTATGTTATTTGCTGAATTTTCGTATTTCACCAAACAGATATTATTTTCATATTCAAATTATTCAAAAAATTGTACTTTATTTTTATTTATTTGTTTTATTGTAAAATTTCAACATTTTACTTATTATCTATACTACTAAAAACGAACCTTTTTAAATACATTAAGGTTGTAATTAAATCTTTTACCAGGATTGAATACTTTTCTACTACAGAAGATATACTTGCAAACCTATCAGACCTTGTCTTGTCTGAGTTCTTTCTTCTTTGTAAAGCACCCCCAAAAGTTTTTGAAATAAGGTCTGTTTAACCCAGTAGTATTTTACAGTTTTTTCAATTGGCAGCTTCTGTCAAGGTTTAAAAAAAAATTCGCACACAAATTTCGATTTAATTTGAATTATTAAATAATTATTTCGTATTAGTGAATACTTTACTGAATGTGAATTCATATATACTCCCATTTCATTACTTCACTTAGGAGTCTTCTTAGCTTAGGAAACCAAATAGAAAGTGAATCTGCCTTTCCAAAGCATTCGATTTCTTGCTTCAAGCAACGTCCCTAGACATAGCTAGCTACCTCCATTTTGTGTATATATGAAATTTACGAACAGAAAGAAATCACTGGATGCTTGAAGAACCATGGATAAAACTAAACTATTCACTTTTTTAATTCCATTAATATTCCTCCTTCTCGCCACCAATAGTACTGTACTTTGTTTGGATGGACAGAGTGCATGCAATGACACAAGCTTAGAAAGTTCTGTCACCACAGAGAGCATGCAATCTATATCTACATATAAGAATTGGTAAATTGTGATCTCACTTCACTTGAACTCCAAATGTAGGGGGGTTGTCATCATAAAATTGATGTTATTTTTGTTTTACAATTTTATTTCATGTAGGAAGCAAGAGGGTGCAGGTGCTGAAGCTTGGGGGATGGTAAAGAGAAATGGAAACCAGTTTATGGTTGATGGGAGACCATTTTACGTTAATGGGTTCAACAGTTATTGGTTGATGCAACTAGCAGTTGATAATTCCACCAGACAAAAGGTAAGTGATGTATTTAAGCAGGCGTCCTCCGTCGGCGGGTTAACGGTGTGTCGGACATGGGCTTTTAATGATGGAGGCTGGAGAGCCCTCCAGAAGTCTCCTTCAGTCTATGATGAAGATGTCTTTAAGGTATACACACATATATATATATATATATATATATATATATATATATATATATGAGAAATGTTATGGAGCATTACAAAGTCAGGATTAATTTTGGTATCACGTTCAAATTTTAAATTTTAAAATTCAAACGGTCGATCCAAACCGTTCAATGTGATCTCTATATTGGAATCTTACTATAAATCAAATTTTTCATTTTTAAGAATTTTTATTATTTTTTAGAGGGTGCAAAATCAGCATTGGATGGTCCAGAAATAATATATCAACAAAATTTTATACCACTCTAAAAATAGTAAAAAAAATTCTAAAAAATGAACAAAATTGATCTCTAAAGAGATTTCAATATGGAGATCACATTGTACGATTTGGATCGATTGTTTCAAATTTTCTTATTTGAAATTTGAGTGTGATACCAAAACTAATTATGACTTCGTAATACATCATAGCATTTCTCTCTCTCTATATATATGTAATTAACACTAATTCATTTAGATTTTGTATGAAAAAGTACGACTTAAAATATTTCAGGTGAAACATTTTGATCACGTATCAAACAAAAACCTTCAAATATCATAAGAAGTACAGCAAGTATATATAACAACAATTAATGAATTAAGGTTATTTCCAGCATACGTTCAATTATCATGGTTAATTAAATTCCATTTTTGAGAAATGTTGTTCAAATGAACAATCTAAAATGTAGATATAATCACAATTATTTGGTAGAAAATATATCAAATTAAGGTCAATTTTGAAAAACGAATAACCTTTCATCTAGCAATTTAAAATTGTTAACGGTACGTAGAGTTTATGATGAATCCCCAATTAATCAATTTCAAATTAACTCATATTTGATATACGCCCTATCTAAATAATTGGGAATATGCCTTAATAATTTTTATTTATTAATTAAAATAGTTCTAAAAGTTAAGTACTATAACAATTAAAAATACCATGCATATAATTAAATTCAATATACCTACAATTACTCTAACTGTGAAAAGTCCTTTTCCTATTAGTTTATCTCTGAGGAAGCACTCAAAAGATTTGGTCAAAAACTGAGCAGACACGCAGAAAGTAATTAAACTAGTACAATTTAGAGCTTCTAGTTTACTCGAAAATAACATTTTATTTGTGTTCCTAGTATTATATGTATATTTGAATGAAAGTTGTAGGTAGACAAAGAAAATGTTGAAAGTCACTAAAGGTGCTATGTGTTATCTTGATGTTTCTTTAGAGCGATATAAGTCAGACTAAAATATGGCACCATGACTTTTACTTAAAAAATGATGGTACCAGATATAATGTTATTAATTTATTTAAATGAAATTTGAAGCATCACAGACAGTTGGTAACTCAGTAATATGTTGTGGTAATCTCATATAACCTTCTGAATGATTTTGCATTTTATTAATTTGTTTACATTTCGATCTAATATATAACAAATTAAATGCTGGAACATTATGACCAAATTATTATAAAAGAACTGTATTTTTGTTTTGTCCACTATTTCTTGTATTATTTTGAGATGATTTATCCATATGCACAATATATATATTTGTATTATACTATACAAAGTAAAAACATAATTGAAAATTTCCTTATTAAGATTAAATCTGTTAGCAGATTTAATTAAAAGAACCAAATATATAAGCTTCTATTCTTTCAGACAGATCAGGAGCTTTAAATAAAGTTTAATTCATTCTTTATAGGGTCTGGATTTTGTAGTGAATGAAGCAAAAAAATACAAAATTAGACTTTTGTTATCATTGATAAACAATTGGGAATCATATGGTGGCAAGAAGCAGTATGTTAAATGGGGTAAAGATGCTGGTCTAAATGTGACCTCCGATGATGATTTCTTCACTGATCAAACCATTAAAAGCTACTTCAAAGGTCATATCAAGGTAAATGTTTATTTTTCCACATTGCTCCATTTGAATAATTTTGTTTTGATCATGAAATTGCTATGGAAACTAAGGGTGACTGAGCTTCATTATCAATCAGACTATACTCACAAGAGTGAATACATTCAATAATATTTTGTACAAAGACGACGCAACAATTTTCGGATGGGAGTTGATGAATGAACCGCGATGCGCATCAGATCCAACTGGCAGTAAGTTGCAGGTATATATACGTACTATCATTTTCCTTTTGTAGTATGTGTTCAAGCTTATGTGCCTATATACAGTTTGTTTGGTAGTATGTCAAAAGCAACTTATTATGGTCAGGTACACAGAAGAAGCAGCTAGCACACTTCTTCTATGATAGTTTGTTAAAGTTATGGTGCACTCAATTATTTCACTATTTGAACTTCCGAGAAATCTATAAACTACACGAGGTGGCACATCGTAGTTACGTACCATACTAATTCAAGTGTCATTGGAATCTGCAAGCTAAAACTCGAAAAAGTACTGAATGAAAGGTCATATATATATAACTCTTCAAATTCAGGGATGGATACAAGAAATGGCAATCTATGTGAAGTCAATCGACACACTCCACATGCTAACTATTGGTACCGAGGGTTTCTATGGCCTCTCATCCACTGACCGGTTACAAGTTAACCCCAATTCATATGCTGCTCAAATCGGAACCGATTTCATTAAAAACAATCAAGTCTTTGGCCTCGATTTTGCTTCCGCTCACATCTATCCCGATACTTGGTGAGTCATTAATTATGTTATATATTCAACTCTTGAATATTGTTTTTCTTTCTTTTGAGTTAACATTAATTTGTGATATTTGCTCTAATTAATCAACTTCTTGCATTAATGCATGTGCAATTTTCACACTAAGGTTATCCAATTCGTCAGCAGAAACACATATCCAATTTGTGAAGCAATGGATGCAAGCCCACATTGAGGACGCGGAAATCTCACTGAACATGCCGGTTGTGTTTACCGAGTTTGGCATATCAACAAAGAACAGGAAGTTCAACCAGACTTTCAGAGATACTTTCATAGAGACTGTTTATCAAAATGTTTTGAACTCCACAAGGAGAGGTGGAAGTGCAGGCGGATGCCTCTTCTGGCATCTACTTCCCGAGCGTACCGAATATATGGATGATGGGTATGCAGTTGTGTTGAATAAAGAGCCGACCACCGCAAGTATTATGTCGATGCAATCGAGGCGCATGCAGAGTTTCAACTCAAGATGCAACTGGAACTGTCACTGGACTTGTAGGAAATTGAATTCGGTAGATGAAACTTCAATGAACTATTGAAATATTAGTATCATGCCCGTGCGCTGCAACGGAGTATTATTATGTAAAAAGAACTAAAATATTCAAATTTAAGACCTATTAAAAAAAGAACTTTTGTTATAAGTTGAGGTCATAGGACGTGCAAATAATCAATTGAAAAAGATTCAAAACATGTTAAAATTAACATGACATTAGTTATTTGACAAAAAAAAACACTTCCATTTTCAATTAATCCTGATCTTGCTCATTATCTTTTACATCCAAATGAAATAGCAGGCACTCAACGGCACAAATTTCAAAGTATTTTAAAAATAACTAAGTGTTATAAAATGAAAAGAGATATCATCCACAATAAATTCAACATGGACAGAAAAAAGCTACCAAAGCCGCATTCTTTCAGAAAAAAAATCCTATAGAATCACAAAGCTTTGCATACTGAGATGCTACTGGCATACAAATTTATTCCTTAAATGAATAGAAAAAAATGGAAAGACATTAAGCAGAAAATATCAATTGTTAATCAATTTAAATGAGGTTACTTAAGTAGTACAAAAAAAATTGAAGGAGTCTTTCCATAATAATTGGTATTACGGATTAATAAGAAAAAATTGATATCACAAACGTCCATAAATAATATCTCTGCTGTGGAAAGTTAGCAAGGCAGAAAAAACAATTACATCAATCGATTTAAATGAATTTCTTAATGAAAAGACATCAAGACATGACTGAATTATTACAAATTAAATTGAATTCGGAAAACGGAAAGACATCCATCAATTTTGAGGATCTTCTTCTCATTTTGTTGATGTATTCAACTAATTAGCATAATAGAGCCTTTGAGAATTTTGGTGAATTAATTTTCCAAACTTTAATATGCCCATCAATAGTGGTTGTATAACTTTTGGTGAATTAAGAAATAGTTATAACCTAACCAAAAGAATAGAAGACCAAAATAGAGTGATTTAGTTCCAAAATTATTCTATATTTTTTTTTAGACGTGAACGTCAATTTCGCAAGGGCGGCGGGCAGAATCCTTTGCAGACGACTTAAATAGGCGGCGGGGCATTATAAGTGACAGAGTGGCCTTGCTGCCACGATCCACTGAGATCCAGCCCTACGCCGCACGGATTCGTCCCTCAAAAAAATACATTCAAAAAAAAAAATTCTATTTTGTACTAAAATGAAGAATTCACTTGTACCTTTAAAACAATATTGCAGCTCTTGTCCAGCACTTCCTTGGGCCAGAACCAACTAAAAACAATATATACTCTAATTAAGAGTAAATATCTACTCTAATTAAATATGTTTTGTCTTTATTTTATTTTTTATATATAAGGGGTTTTCAAAATCTCTCACATCTATTACTATATGCCTCTTAACGAGATTTTCATATTTGTGATTAGAGAAGCTTGAATTTATGATTTTTTGAAAGTTATTCTAGTTAACTCAGTAGACTACTATGCCATTTGCTTAAATATGTTTTATTATTTTTCCAATTATTTCTTTTGCACTACTTGAGTAAAAGTTAAACAATTATGTTTGAAGAATTGAAGTAGCCCAACTTGCAATATATATACTAAAAAAATCAAATTATTATGCACTAAATAACAAAGATTAATGTACTAGAGTTCAATTTATTAAGCGCTTGCATTTGAATATATATGAATATATGATACATTGATACATACTGTATAATTTGTTTCAAAGAAAAAGAACGAGTAAAGGTGGAGATATATCATGTCATGACTAATGGTCTCCAGCGAAGTACTCAGGCTACTGCCATAGCTCCCTTGACATAGAAACTTTCACTCGATCTGGAGCGTTGTATTTTAATCTAACGCACCATATTGAGAAGACTTTTAAATAATGTTTTTAGAGAATTTGCAGCATGAATATAGAAGGTTCAGATATTCTTCCGAGAGTTATGGTAAGTGTTACGGTTTATCTGGGAGATAGTCCGTAGTTGTTCTTGGATTGAAGTAGGTGAAGAGCAGTTAACCGGTGAGGTTAACTGTGTATATTTGGAGTTGTGAGTTTTGTTGTAGTGTTCAGTGTTCTTCAGAATCTGATCTCTCTTTCTCTTGGACGGAGCTATATTTATACAGATACTGTCGGTTTGCCCATTATCTCAATCGTGGGTATTTAGTTAGATTGTGTCATAGTGGTGTTATACTTAAGACTGTTTAATTCGGATGTTATTTTTGGAATATGCTGTTTTGGTTAAGTTCCGTTGGGAAAGTCTTGTTTATACGTATGATCTAATTCGGATACTTGCAAGCTTTTCTGATTCTTTCAAAAAGTATTAACTAATGGGCCTTTTTGTTTTTGAAACTTTGACAAAATGATCTATCAGCACGTATAATTGTATAAACGATGACCGTGGATGTAAATTCAAACTCTATTAGGCCTGGGTTCACTGTCTATGATGAATCACTATGACTTGGGTGGGGGCCACTAGCGAATGCGACATTTTTGCTCAATTTTCCACCGATTATGAATTTAAACTTTTTTTTGAAGCAGCAGGTTAGTAAGGAAGTCCTACTAAATTTTCATTGATTAAAAAATATGTACATAAGACGAGAAATTAGAAGAAATTGAACTATATTCTATTCTATTCGGCGGTGGTTGAGATGGCGGGGTACGTTCAGATCGTGATGATAGCTTCTAGAGTTCCAGCTCCGATAGTAAGAGTCTCGATAGCGAGTCCCCACCAAGGTTTTTCCTTGAAATATGCGTTTATTTCTTCTTTCAAATATTCCAAAGCGTCACCATAAACGTGAAGTATCCTATCTATTTAGCCCGAAACAATCCATGAATGTGTGGAGCAATATTATGGAGGTTTAAAAACGCCTGATCAGATGGAGTGAATAGGTCTCTCCAAAGTCTTCGCGAGTATGAATTTAAAATTTTGCTCCAAGTTCAAAGTTTAGACTAATTAATTATGTTTGTACAAGCCCTCTAAGAGACATAAATTAATAATCATAATGGCCCTGTTCAGCAGAGGTGATTAAGAGACTAAGATTAACGTTGTTAAGTTGTCTAAAGTAGTTGATGTTCGGCTGAAAAGTACAAAGAAAAGTAGTAATTGTGGATCCCACTAGCTTTTAACAGAGTAAAGTGCTAAGACAAGGTGGCAGGTGCCTTTAAAATTTAGACTAAGTGAGTATCTTGATCCCTGCTGAGTTGTTGTTGTTCGGCAGACTTTAGATAGATTAGAAACTAAAGCAGTCTAAAGAACCCTTGCCGAACAGGGACAATAAGAATTAACTATGCCAACATCAATAATATTAGCCATTCGATTTACTATTTCTCTTTTTATTTTTTTAATCATATATCTTTTGAATTACTCACCTCTTTAAGGTGCAATATAATTATATAACTTGGTGTTTTTTATTAGATTATTGTGTGAGTTGAATACGTATTAAATGTTTTAAGAAAAGTATTTGTTTGTTCTGAATTTTTAATAAAATATTTTTTAAGTTTAAATAATATTTAGTTAACATTTTCTCTTAACATATACCCGTTTTGGACAGAAATCCGGAAATTAATTTTTTTTGAACCAATTTAAAAAGAATATAATTGGTACTACTAGTTTCTTTTATGTTCATCTTATTTAATAATTTTATGTATTTAGTATTTACAGAAAATATTTATTTTTTTATTTAGATTATTGACAAGATCTTTGTCAATATTTTTTATTTTATGTGATTTAAAATTAAAAAAGAATCACTAGTATGAATAACAATCAACGACTATAATTCATTCTGATAACATTTTTGACGAAAATTTTGTTCCATAAAAAAAATCTACTACATAAGTATGCAGTGTGCTACTAGAAAACCCAATATTGCAGGGATTCGTATCTGCTGCTCTTACGAATAAAAGCAGGGTCCTGTTTTTATTCTATCTGATCCGTTCACTGTGAAATAGACGGATTAGATCAAAAAGCTATCTTAAAATTTCTACTCCTCAGTCATCATCTGTCCGTCCGATTCTTATTTGACGGTCTATAAAAATTCTACCCCTCAAAAGAGCAGCAGATACGGATCCTGGCCCAAATTTTTATAAATATGGTGAGCTTTTTTGTTCAACTCAAATGGGCTGAAGTCGGACTCAATCATGGCCCAAATTATGTGATGCGTTCACGCCTTGTTTTACTTGTGCATGTACGCCTGCTTCAGTGCTTTTCCCTGAAGCTTACACGTCTCAGTTGCCCTTGGCGCTTCCCCTTCTCTCTCTCTTCTCCTTTTAATTCTTCCCTTTCTATATTCTACAACTGTGGTTCATCCTGCTCTGAAGTTCACACATTGATCTATACTAATGTAATTGTTTCTTCCTTCTGAATTCCATCACCCGTTTTATTTTTCAAATTAAAACCTTCTTCCAACAATTGTAATGATTAATTTACTGTTTTTTATTATTATTTTTGAACATTTACAGGGGAGGGATGCAAAAGGACTTCTGTCGGGCTATTATAAGGTGTATGCTAGATTGTATAATTCCTTGGTACGTGTACATGAAATTCTATCTCTTTTCTCTCTTTATTTGCTAAAACTGATACTATTACATGATATGTGGTTTTATTTTATACGAACGAGATATACAGTGAGTTTATTTAGATTAAGTGTTAGAATTATTAATTGTGACCCAAATTTTGTTTTGGGCTTGTGGGCCTAGTTCTGTATTTTGCTTTTATTTGGTATATGTAGTATACAAAAACTAAGTTGTAACTTGTATGACAAAATCATCTTCCTTCCTTACTGTTTCTCTACTCTCTAGCTCTTCCCGTAAACTTCAAAATTAATGTTTTGAAAGAAAAAATTGGTGATTCATGTTCACATTTAAATTGCAATTGAGAGAAGGAATGAAATTTAACTTCCATTTACTCCGATTCAAGTATTTTAAATTAAATTTGATCCAGTGAAAACAATTTATATGATTGCCAACTATTCATACAAAAAATTTTAAGCAAACAATAATAATAATAACAGTAATAATAATAGTAATAATAATAATAATAATAATAATGATAATAATAATAATATCATCATCATCTACCGGAACTTTCATTAATTAATTTCTTCCCAATTTTTTTCCTTATTGGATGGTGATATAATAGTGAATTCCACATTATCCTCACATTTCACATCAAACAATTGACCCATATATACGACACTTCCTAATTACTTCACTTAGGAGTTTTCTTAGCTTAGGAAACTAAATTGAAAGTGAATATATTTCAAAGCATTAGATTTCTTACTTCCAAGCTACGACCTCTGAACATTGTTTCCATCATTTCATGTATATATATGAATTTTACTGACACCATAAAACCATTTGATGCTTAAAGAACCATGAAAACAACAAAACTACTCTTGTTTTTAACTCCAGTCATCCTTTTGGCCTCCAATATTGTTATTTGTTTCGATGAACAGAATGCATGCACCAACACAAGCTTAGAAAGTTCTATGACATTGCAGTTGATATTGCGGGATGCATTTAATGATCAATGGTAATTTGTTATCTCAGTTCATTTGAGCTCCAAATGTAAGGGGCCTTTTTCTGCAAAATGTTTATCATAAACTTAAATGAGTAAATTAAGTCTCATTTCTCCACACCATATATACAAATGTGTGAATCGATCCATAGGTGTATCACTTTCTTTTAGCACATCATATATAAACTATATATATTTTTGTACAATTTTAATATCATTCTATAGGAAGCAAGACGATGAAGGTGCAGAAGCATGGGGGATGGTAAAGAGAAATGGAAAGCAATTTACAGTAAATGGGAGACCATTTTATGTTAACGGCTTCAACACCTATTGGTTGATGCTACTAGCAGTCGATGACTCCACTAGACAAAAGGTAACTGATGTATTTCAACAGGCTGCCTCTGTCGGGTTAACTGTGTGTCGGACATGGGCGTTTAATGACGGAGGCTGGAGAGCCCTCCAAAAATCTCCTTTGGTCTATGATGAAGATGTTTTTAAGGTATATATGTAATTTACACTAATTCATTAGAACTTTAGTTGTATGCATATTAGTTGGATGAAAGAAAACATTTTAACATACGAAACATAAACATTTGAAAATAGTTCATTTCTAAACTACATTCGTTTATTTATTTATTTTGCATTCAATTCTTACAGTATATATCTTTGAAAAATGTCATTCAAATTAAAACTTAAAATTGCTGATGTACTTGCAATTACTTGGACAAATCATTTACCAGTTTTGAGTTAATTTGAAAAAAGTTAAGTGTGATCTATATCAAACAATTAATTTAAATATTTTAACGGTGAAATTTAAGTGGCTTTAAGATTAACAATTAAATTTCATATTGACTGAAATTAGATTCACTCCTTATCTGAATGATTAGAACACATCTATAATTTTTAGATACATAATTATCATTGAAAATAACAACGGTATGATATTAATTACTTTAATATTATGATACATAATTACATATCAATCATCAAAGACAAAAATATGTTACACTTAGCAGTAGTGACATAATTACAAAGTTATTTCAAAATAGAAAGAATGTATACCTATAGAAAGGTCCTTTCCCATTTTTCTGTGAGGGACTCGCTTGTTTTTTTATTCATGCGCTTACACTACACATACTCCCCACTCAAAAATGAAAAATTGCCACAAATGTGGCTTGGATTCTAGACTTCTCTCACAGAGGACTTGATACCAATCCACTACACTAAGGTGGTGGTAATGAGGGACGCACACACACTCAAAAAATTTGGTGATCACAAAATAAGAAGACATGCACCAAGTCAAACCAGTACAATTTAGAGCTTCTAATTTACTTGAAAATAACATTTAATTAATTGTTGCTTCAAATATTCTATATTCGAATGAAAGTGGTAGGTGGAGAAAGACAATGTTGGCCAAGTCACTAATGGTGTTGTGTATTAACGTTTATGTTTGTTTTGAGCCATACAAATCAGAATATATATATGAAACCAGATTTTTCCTGAAAGAGAAAGGATACCAATACCATATATAATGTTATTATTTTAGAAATATCACATTTGGTAACTCAGTAAAGTTCTGTGGTAATCCCATGTAACCTTCTGAATATGATTTACTTCAATCCAACGGATTTTGCACTATATTTGCAACATGAGTAGCTAATAACAAAACCATTGTCAAATCCTATCTAGTGTAGTGGTGAGACGCAAGACTTTCATAAGGAAAGTTTGGAGTTTAAGTTCCATCAGGAGCTACTTTTTAGGGAGGATTTCAAATTTATTTCTACTTTGTTTGTGGATGTGTGGATATTGTAAGTCTAAGAGGAATGAATAAAAACAAAGAAAAAAGGAAAAAAAAACCACTGGAACACGATGACCCAATTATTACAAAAGAACTGTAATTTATAGTTTGGTCTATTATATCTTGTATTATTCTGAGATGATTTATCAATGTGCACAATATAAGAACCAGCCCTTAGCCACTAGGCTAAGTGTGTGGGAGGTTGCAGCTAGGTTCGAAATCTAGCGAAAGCCAAAGACTATTGGGGGACAGACTCTTGTCTATTGCTCAAAAAAATGTGCACAATATATCTGAATCATACTACAAAGTAAAAACTAATTTAATATTTTTATTAGGAATGAATCTGTTAGCGGATATAAATTAACCGAACAAGCTGTTATTCTTTCACACAAATCAGAGTCTCTAATGATGTTTTATTCATTATTTATTATAGGCTCTAGACTTTGTAGTGAATGAAGCAAGAAAGTACAGAATTAGACTCTTGTTCTCGCTAACAAACAACTGGGACTCATTTGGTGGCAAGCAGCAGTATGTAAAATGGGGCAAAGATGCTGGTCTAAATGTAACCTCTGATGATGATTTCTTCACAGATTCAACAATTAAAAGCTACTTCAAAGGTCATATCAAGGTAAAACTTCCTCCACATTGTTATCTTTGGATATTTTTGTTCTGAACATGTATCCACCTGCAATAATGGAAACTAAGGGGAACTGAACTTGATTATCAAGCAGACTATACTCACAAGAGTGAATACATTCAACAATATTTCCTACAAAGATGACCCAACAATTTTCGGATGGGAGTTGATGAACGAACCACAATGCCCATCAGACCCGACTGGCAATAAGCTGCAAGTATGTACCAGTTAACATTTTACCTTTGTAGTCAGTGTTCAAGCTTATATGCATACGTATATTTTTCTTCGGTAGTCCTATATGCATGTCAAAGACAACTGATTACGGTGAGGTACATATGGAACAGCACAATTTCTTCTCCGATAGTTTGCTAAAGAAAGCGTACAATCAATTATTTCCTTTAATTTTAGAAATACCTAGAGATGAATAAACCATTCAAGAGAGACCCTCTTTGTTACTGTATGAATGTCAAATTGTGTGGAACCCACAATGCGCCATGTAAATTGTCAACATATATACATGCTATTCAATGCAAGATGAAACTCTCGCACATGTACTGACTGGAAGACCCATTACAAATTCAAATTCAGGGATGGATACAAGAAATGGCAATCTATGTGAAGTCGATCGACCCATTGCATATGCTAGCTATTGGCACCGAGGGTTTCTATGGCCCCTCATCTGCTCACCGATTGCATGTCAATCCTAATTCATATGCTGCTCAAGTGGGAACTGATTTCATTAAGAACCATCAAGTCTTTGGCCTCGATTTTGCTTCCGTTCACATCTATCCGGATTCTTGGTGAGCCATTAATTTTATTACTGAACTCTTGAATATATTTCTTTTAGGTAACTTTTGCGGATGTTTGCTCAAATTATAATAGACTTCTTGCATGTATGTACAATTTCATGATAAGGTTATCGGATTCATCGGCAGAAGCACATATCCAATTTGTGAAGCAATGGATGCAAGCCCATATCGAGGATGCAGAAACCACACTGAACATGCCGGTTGTCTTTGGCGAGTTTGGCGTATCAACAAAGAACGGGAAGTTCAACCAGACTTTCCGAGACATTTTCATAGACACTGTGTATAAAACTGTTTTGAACTCCACGAGGAGGGGTGGAAGTGCGAGTGGATGCCTCTTATGGCAACTACTAACCGATGGCACTGAAGATATGGATGATGGTTATGCCATCGTGTTGAACAAAGAGCCGACCACCGCAAGCATTATGTCGGTGCAGTCTAGGCGCATGCAGACATTGAATTCGAGGTGCAACTGGAATTGCCACTGGACTTGTAGGAAGAATGAGTTCAGTAGATGAAACTAGGGATCATGATCAGGAAATGTAGAATTGTGTGTGTATGTATCTGTACATGTATAGATTGTAACTAATTTATTGCTTCGAGTTCTTAACTATAATACATTAATATTGACATGATCCTTGTTGTACATGTTTTTTTAACCTTTTTTTGCCCCCATCAGTAAAATCGTACTTGGTTGATATTTTATTTATTTAATTATTTTTGCGAGAGATCTTACCTGTTGGATATAAGTTGTCAATTTGAAACTTGTACATCAAAGTATGATCAAATTACCTTGGAAGGCAATTAATTATATGTTATGATTTACATCAGATACTGACATTCAACCTTCCGCCTGCTGATGTTGATTTTTTGAATCTGAGATCGAGTATTGATAATTCTAGCACAGTAATTAAAAATCATATAAGCCCCTTCACTCACTGTTATTTTATTGCAAGAGATTCCGTCTTTATATCTACAAAAGTACAAAGATACTATGGGTGAAAACAGTAGTGGATGGACTGGGCTGGGCCGGGCCGAACAAAAACCTTCCGTTAGTTTTATCAAAATATCTGCTGGGAGAAGAGAAGCCCAAAACAAATTTTCTGGGAGTTTTATCCAAGGACGAAGTAACCAACCCTCCTAATAGCGGATCCGAATCTGCTGCTTGTATTGAAGGCAAGCAGGGTCCTACTTGTCTCGATCCAACTGTCACAAATCGATCGACCGTCACGGATGGTTGTGATTTGATTCAGGGATAGATGTTTTGACTGTTAGATGAGTTTTGAACGATCCAGATCAAAACAAATAGGAAACAAGGAGGGGTTTTACAAGCAGCAGATTTGGTTCCCCTAATAGCACCTCCGTATATATGCACAAAACGGTGACGCAACTATTTATTTGCGTTAACTGTTGCTTTAAGAGCGTAATAATTTTTTCTTGCGTTAAACGTTATATTTAATGAACGTAAGGATTTTTCTTGCATTGAACGTTGTGTCTAAATTAACAGTCAAAATGTTAAAAACAGTCAATTTTTTTGAACATCTGCTAAGTGCACAACATAACAAAAAAATTAGAAAAAAACTCCGAAAATTGCAAAAAAAAAAATTTACATGTAGCATAAAAAGAATCAACCCATATTACAACATATGTGCTCAACCTAGATCTCAAACTACATTCTCAGTTTTTACCTATCTCAGCCAATAGCTAAAATTAAAAGAAAATAAAATAGTGAAACATATAAATCATCATTGGAAGTCACTGCTTGAGAACTAAGAATCCAAAGTGATCATTTCTCTAGGATTCATCCTCAATTGGCACTACATATGAAACTAGATGTTGTTGTGTCATCAATCATCACTAGTCCATAGTGGATCACCAATTTGTTCACCATTTTCTGCATAAAAACTCTTGTACTAGAAAATGTGTTGAATTTATCGATTTGCAAAATCAAAACAATGAATCTAACAATTTACTTGTGAGTTTTTTTATTAGATTTGAAAGTATGCAAAAAGAAAAAAAAAAATACAAGAATGAAGCATAAAAGCATCAAGACATGAAGTTATGAAGTCAAGAACTTAATTATGTGATCTTATTTGATGTGTAAAATATTCTAAATCAATGAAATTGAGTTAAAATAACAAAAATGGTAGCTCTGGAGCTACAACGTTATATAACATTGTATATAGTAATATTGCGTTGTGATTTTTTAAGCAAGAGTAAGCTAGTTAGAAAATCTCCTAGAAACATTGTATAATGCTGTAAAACGTTATATAATATTATAATGTTATGCAAAATAAACAGTCAAATTTCAAATTTTCTGACAAGCATGTTGTACCTTCTTCCCTACAACATTGTATAACGAATTTTAATATAAAAGACCAACTCCTTCTCCTTTCTCTTCAACTGTCTATATTGCTCAAAATCAATTCATTTCGGCCTCCATTATTGAGTATAGTAAAACTATCTAAATCCTTGCCAAAACTCAATCTCCTTGATCTAAAACAATTCAAAATATTTGTGAGACTTGAGATATTAGATCTACTTGTTATTCTCTTCTATGATTTTTGTTATTTGACTTGGTTCTCTACATTTGTGTGTGAAGAGACCAAGTTCAACCTTGTACTTGACATTTGGTGTTAGTGCATCGGCTCGACTCTATTACCGTGTTGGGATTGGGAGTTCCAGAGAGTAGGATCGTCAATAATAATATGCATAATAACTCAAATAATGTACATAGTAATTCAACTAAATGTGCATAATAACATCGATATCGATAGTCAGTATCAATATTAATATCTTCATAACATTATCCTTTAGCATTTGTGTGTGTATCTCTTGAGATAAACTAAATTACTTTATAAATCACAAAATTTTATATACTTCATGTTCGTGTCTCGAATTTTAAAATGCACCGATAAATTTCAAACCGTCAACCGTTGAAAACATTATTCATACTAAAATCTACTTTGAACTAAATTTTTTAATTTTAAAATTTTTATTATTTTATCAGAAGAATCAAAAGTTCGTTAAATTGGACAATTATAAATCGTTAGATTAATGAATATTTCGTCCATCCATTATAAAATAGTGTAAAAAATCTAAAAATATATAAAAATCGTTAGTATAAATAAAATCGTCCATCCAATAAAATCGTTAGTATAAATAAAATGCTCATCATTCGAATTGATTGTTTGCATGTTGAAATTTCAAAAATGACTTGTGTGAAATTTTGTGCTTTCTAAAATATTTTAACATCTATGTGTATATTTCTTTTGATTTCACTAACTCAACTTGTTTTATAACTCAATCAGTCAAGGGTAAAGAGAAATATTCTCCTAATTAAAGAGAGGTCACAAGTAGGGGTGCAAACTAGTCGAACATGAACGAGCTGAGTCAAGTTTAAAATCGTCTTGTTACTTAATGAACGAGTTATAACGAATGAGTTCATAACGAGTTGGTAACGAACGAGTTTTTAACGAGTCAAACATGGACGAATCACGAACTACGAATGTTTTTGGCCCCCTAAACTATATGTTCATTAATATTGTGCAACTTGTACTAAACAATTGAAGTTAGATGTTAGTAGCTACCAATTAATTTTATATAATATGTGTGCTTCGTTAACGAATCGAGCTGAACATAGTTCAAGATTGACTCATTAACTTAACGAGCTAATCAGGTCGTATCGTTAACAACTGGTAACGAACAAGCTCATAACGACTTTTTGACGAATCAAACACGAGCGAGCCACGAGTTACAAATATTTCTTACACCTCTAGTCACAAGTTCGAAATTCAACTCTGAAAACTAAATCAAAATTTGAATCAGACCTGAAGAAAGACTCCACTTTTTTTTCAAAAGAACAATAATTTATTCTAATTGCTGAAGGGAAAATGTTAAAAAAATGCAGTTGCTACAGGTCCAATTCGGTTCAATCCAATACAATAAAAACCAAACTGTCGAACTGAAATAATAATCCAATATTTTAAAAAGATTTGCCTCTGGGTCACACACAACATTCACTTGGAAGTGCATCACTGAGAGTACAAACAACTAATAAATGCATCAAATTAATAAGCTTTATTTAGTTTAATAACCAAAACTATTCAAGCGTGTAACGATAGCAACAAATCAGTTCAGCTCATGGTTAAGAAATAAAAAAAAAAAGTATACAGCTACAACCAATTTGAGGAATTAAAGAGACCTGATTAAGTGTCCAAATGAATTTCCAAAAAAAAGAAAAAAAACATTTCCAATTTCTACCATCCGAATTTGAAAAGAAATGTCCCGAAGATTTTTGCTACGTTTTCGATCATCCTGATTAATAATGTTATGTTTTCTTTTAAAATATCTTTACTAATTATTAATATTATTTTCGTGAAATATGATCGGGGAAAAATTATTGTAATATAATGATATTATAATAATGTTATTATTGTTATTTTTACTTATATAATATGAGCATGGCTAAAATAATATGCATAGTACACCACATTTTGTACTATGCATATAGATATAGGTCAATAAATTGAGATTTAAGTTGCTCAATAAATTCTTCATATGAAAATATTGTAGGGAGAAAAAAGGTGATTTTTAGAGCTTTCTTGTTATTTTTTAAATATTTTTTAAAAACAGTCCAGATTTAATACTACAAAAGTGTCATTTCTGGGCTGTTTTTAAAAAATAGCAAGAAAGCTCTAAAAATCACGAAATTTTATTTCCTACAAGATTTTGATATGAAGAATTTATTGAGCAACTTAAATATCAATTTAATGACCAAATTAAATACAAATGACCCCATAGTACGTTATGTGGTGTACTATGCATATTATTTTAGCCATGCTCATATAATATTTCACATTTTTGTTGTTATTACAATTTATTTTCTTGAAAAATATATTTATTTTTATAATATATTTTAATTAGTTTTAATAATGACAATAACAATGAGAATATTTATTATTCATATTATTTTCATGACAATAATTATTATTATTGACTTTTCTAATCTTATTTATATATTTTAATATGTTGACATAAATTTTATTTTCTTTTATTTTTTCATCAATTTAACAAAACAAGAATAATTTACATGAAAAAATTAAACATAAGAAATTATGCCTCAACTTCATGTCATGGTTAGTGCAAAAATAGTGCTATTTAGATTAGTGGTTGAAATAGTAGTTATTTTTTACTATCTAGGTTAGTGCTAAAATAGTGCTAATTTTGTGTTATCTAGGTTAGTGAAAATGTTGTTTGGATTGTCCATTTAGAGTAGTGATAGTAAGAATTAGTAAAATAATAAATTATTTTTGTTTTTTTTAACGATAATAATAATAATAAAATATTGATATCAATTTATAATATAATAATAATACAATAATAATAAATGATAATAATATAATAATAACACAAATGATAATAGTACAAAATATTAAAGTAAATAATATAATAAATTAATAATAATAAAATAATGACGACAATTACAATAATAATAATAATTATAATTATAATAATAATAATATAATAATGACAATAATAATAATAAAATAATAACAGTTACAATAATAATAATAATGATGATAATGACAATTACAATAATAATAATGATAAAATAATAATAATGACAATTATAATAATAATAATAAAATAATGATAATTACAATAAAATAATAAAAATAATAATAATGACAATTATAATAATACTAATAAAATAATAATGACAATAAACATAATAATAAAATAATGTCAATGAAAATAATAATAATAAAAAAAATAATAATGACAATTATAATAATAATAAAATAATGATAATTACAATAATAATAATAAAATAATAATAATGACAATTATAATAATACTAATAAAATAATAATGACAATAATAATAATAATAAAATAATGACAATTAAAATAATAATAATAATGATAATAATAAAATAATAATAATAAAATAATGATAATTAAAATAATAATAATAATAATAATGACAATTATAATAATAATAATAAAATAATAATGACAATAATAAAATAATGACAATTAAAATAATAATAATAATAAAATAATAATAATGAAAATTATAATAATAATAAAATAATGATAATTACAATAATAATAATAAAAATAATAATAATGACAATTATAATAAGATCATGGCTAAAATAATATGCATAGTACACCCCATTTTGTACTATGCATATAGATATATGTCATTAAATTGAGATTTAAGTTGCTCAATAAATTCTTCGTATGAAAATATTGTAGGAAATAAAATTTCGTGATTTTTAGAGCTTTCTAGCTATTTTTTAAATATTTTTTAAAAACTGTCCAGATTTAATACTACAAAAGTGTCATTTCTGGGCTGTTTTTAAAAAATATTTAAAAAATAGCAAGAAAGCTCTAAAAATCACGAAATTTTATTTCCTACAAGATTTTGATATGAAGAATTTATTGAGCAACTTAAATATCCATTTAATGACCAAATTAAATACAAATGGGCGCATAGTACGTTATGTGGTGTACTATGCATATTATTTTAGTCATGCTCTTATAATAATAAAATCTTGACAATTAAAATAATAATAAAATAATAATAATAATAATAATAATAAATAATAATAATATCAAGATGATGATTACAATGTAATAAAATAATAATTTTGCTAACCATGACATGTGCTAATTTGCTAATCCCTACCATTTTGTTAGATTAGCAAAATAGCACTAACCAACACTACTCATAACTTACTAAATCATGTTTGGAACACATTTTTGTGTGGATAGCAACACTTACTCTTGGTTAGTGCTATTTTTTGTGATCCAAACACACCCGAAGAAACTAGTCTAGATTAGATAGCAATTTTTTCGTTTGCATCATTCAGGCTCAAGAATAACATTCCTGTGCTGAGACATTATCTTATGGCAAAGACTTGCATACTCTATCAGAGTATCCAGTGTATTCAACTCCATCAATTACATGCATTCTACTTTATAATAATATATAACAATTTTATTTTTTCAATTTTCTAGATTGAATTCCACAAATCACCACTAGCCGAAATACGCAAGTGTATTCAGCTAATGAAGTACCTAAGTTTTTTTCTTATCTTATACGTTTAACATTTATCCTTAGATTCTGTTTGGCAATATGGTTACGGGAATGATTTGGGTACCGTGCGTTTGGGGAAAAAAAAAATAGACGGACTCAATTTTTTTTTCTCATGAAAACAGTACACTTCCCACTGTCTAATCATTTTCTAGATGAGTAAGGGGGTGTTCGATTGTATGGTTTCTGCTGGGAATCGGTTGGATTTGGTACCAAATCCAAAATGATTAAAGTTCCCAATAGCTGCTCGGATGTATACTTTTTTTTTGCTGTGAGCCTGTGAAGAGGGAACTAAAAAATATACAAGAAAAAACCCATACCCACGGCACTCAAATTCCCTTGGATATGAGTTTGCCGAACAGGGAACTTAGATGGGCAAGTTAAAAAGGGGTTCTGAACACTGCGGTAGTGAATTAAAGACGGGTCGGGTCGGGTATCCGTGGATCCGACGGGGGCAAGTTAAAAAGGGGGTCCGAACACTGAGGTAGTGAATTAAAGACGGGCCGGATCGGATACCCGTGGATCTGACCCGTCCGGATCCACGGGTACGACGGGTTCACGGGTCCAACGGGGCAGGTCTCCACGGGTGAACCCAAAACCCCCAACCTGACCCGTGATAAATCCGGGCGGATCGGGTTCGGATCCGTCGGTTTTTTCGAATTTTTGAATTTAAAAAAAATTTCTGCACATTATTTTTATATATATATTTTTTTCGATTTTTTCTGAATTTTTTTGAATATTTTTTTAATTTCTACATGGTTCCACGGGTCGGGTCCTGGGGCGGGAGGGCATGGGTTCGGACGGGCCTGGAGATTTTTGGCCTACTCGATCCGTCCTAGATCCGTGGATTCGCCAACCACGGATCGGGTTGGATCCACGAGCAGGTATACTCCCACAAGTTTTATTAGAACTCTACACTGGGGATAGAGATCTTCTACCGCGCAGCAAAAATACTGTATGTATTGCGCAGCAAATTTCAATCTTTGATTTGCATTTAGATTCGTGCGAGCTAAACTTTATAATAACAGATCCTCTGAATCAAATATGAGTCGTATGTAGTCTATAACACAAAAAATTTAGACCGCTCATCTGTGCTGCGCGGCACATATGTATGTCCGAACAGGATAGATATTTGGAATGTACTTTTCGCTAGCAGATGCACGCAACACGAATTCTTTTTTATGTCAGAACCAGAAGAAAGGCATGCTTGGTGTACAGAGTTTGCGTAATCCTCTTATGGCTTCAATTCTATCAGAAACAGTCTCAATCCTGATAAATACTGCACTTGCTGCTCTGACCAACAATGTGTACCGCTCCAAATATCTGAAAGAGCACCGATTCTTCGGTTCCCATGACGACAAGATCATCCTTGTAAAATTCGCAATGGCCTCATTCCTTCTGCTCACCAGTTTCTTCTTCAATACGATAGCAATAGCTTCTTTATTTGAGGCAAACTTTCTGATCAGTGAGTCTGGTGAGACATTCAATTATATCTCTGAGAGATTGTTCAAGAGAGGATGGTTTCTGGCATCAGTGGGGAATCACGTTCTATTCTCGACTGGACCCTTTTTGATTTGGCTGTTTGGTCCTGTACACATGCTTTGTCCTCTCTTGTGTTGATTGGCTTCTTCTATTCTGTTGATTTGGATCAAAATGGGGCCTTGAGGCGGTAAAGCTATGTATGATGGGATGATTGTTTTTATAGAGCATTGTGCTATTTGTGTGGCTAATTGTATTTACTATTTAGTATGAAATTATGAATGAGGTGGTGTATTCTACTACATCAGCCTGATTCATAACATGACAAGGTGCAGAATTATAAATCTATATATATCACAAAAAAATTCTATCATCATCATCAAACCAATATAGAAGCACGAAAAGCTTTAAATTCTCTCTTATGAAATAACACAATGAACAAGTACGATGCTAGAGAACGACCAAATTTACACACAGATTTGCAACCCATCTCACGCAATCATACAGAAATGACAAGCAGGAAGAAACAATGTTTTAATAAACTTAAGGAGAGTACTCAAAACTAGAAATTGGAACTTGGGGACTGTACTCAAAACTAAATAATCTACTGCTAATTTCTGGGCACACAAACAATAGTAGCATGCTTGCGAATTTGGTTGCTAAACTGACCAGGCTTCTCAGTGGTGTCGATCTCTTTCTGGCCAGGCGGTGGTAGAAGCTCAAAAGCTTGCACCAACCTCCCGAGAGTGATGCCGATGATAGGTAGTGCTAAAATAATCCCAGGGCAGCTGCGGCGACCAACACCAAATGGGATAAATCTGCAACATTTGAAGGGCATTTTTGTTAGAATTATTTCAAGTTATTTCAGAGAGTGCAGCTTGGGTGTTTATTTGTAATCTTAATTCAAAGAATAGTATCAGATCAATAGTATATCTTAGGAGTTAAAATTAATGGTATACCTGAAATCATTGCCGTTAGCATCCACATTGGCCTCCTCTTCAAGGAAACGTTCGGGGCGGAACTCCTCAGGGTTCTTCCATTTCTTCGGGTCATTGGCGAGGAACCAGGCATTGACAAGGATTTTGCTCTCAGCAGGAATATCAAAGCCCCCAAGCTTCGCATCAGAAAGGTTCATGTGGGGCACAAGGAGAGGAATGGCCATGCGTAGACGAAGAGTTTCCTTGACAATAGATTGGAGATACGGAAGCCTTGGTAGGTCTGGCTCAGTCACTGGCACACCAGGGCCAAGAACAGATTCAATCTCCTTTAGGGCTGTCTTTTGGATTTCCGGATGGTTTACTAGCTCAGCTATGCCCCACTCAATTGACCAGAGTGTTGTCTCAATTGCTGTAAATTTGAGAGAAAATTAGAGGAAAACATTATGGTGTTATTTCAAAAGATAGCACTTGAGTTTAATACATTAATCGCTGATAATTTCTGTTTTTCCATGAAGGAACATGCTCAAAATCCATAATTTAATTGAAGGCCTTGTCTAGACATGTCCATTATTGATCTGAAGAAAACCTGTACCCTTTACCATTTTTGCTAAAAATTAATTTCCATGTTAGTTTGGTTAGCCAGCATTAACCAGCATATACCAGAATAGTACTTCCAAAATTCCCCTGTTTTTGGTCACTTTTTTCTTCCAATTGAATGAAAAGGAAAAGTGAGAGAAAGAGATCGAGATAACATATATTTTAAAAATAGGAAGTTACGCAAACAATGTATGCAAATCACTTTTAGTTTGCAGACTTAACTATGCTGTATTGTGTAGAATGGATTCACTGATGACATTATCTATGAAATAACATTTTCAGTTCAATAGTCCATTCCTTACATATAAGTTTTAAATTATCAAATAGGAAAAAAAATAGGTTCTGAGTTAAGCTAGAGTGGTTTCATTTGCACAAAGAACTCATTAAGAGATGCCATAAGCCCAAACTAGTTCTCAGTGGACCTGGGACCCTCACCTGCCAAACCTACCAAAACCTACCAAATTGCCAACTACTTTTGAATAAAAAGTGTGACGAAATTGATAGTTTTTAGCAACTTGGTAAAGATGGATTGGCAACTTCTCTATAAAATTGTTGAAAAATTACGTAGAATAAAACAAACTACAAATATAGTCCCCAGTGGAGCAAGTGAGCAGCCCTAATATCATATATCTTTGAGTTGGTAGCATCATCCAGTTAACTTGCTAAAATTCAATTTGAAATATTCTCATATATCTTCATGCAATTTTCATGATTTTTGTAAACTTAGGTTTCATTAATTTCTATTAGACAGCCAGAGTTCAGGTTATCTAAGGATATTTTCAATAAAAAAATTTATTCCTTTTCTTAACGAGCTATTTAAGTTCTAGAGACACAAAACATCAGTTCAAATATCAAGGATATATATAGATAGGGTAGGTTTTAATTTGTAAACAGAGACATTTCTTTTTACAAATAGCACATGTACTTATATCAATAATACATTAATATGGGAAGAGTTAACTTGTCCCATTCTGTAACCAATGGCAATTTGAGGCTGCAATCTAGGTTTTGGTGAGGACCACAAAAATTAATAATTTTTATATAGCAAATGGTCTTCAACTTGGATTGCAATGTTGCCATACCATAGTGCATAGGATCGCATTTATTAGCTGATACTTTATCTTTAAATGGAGGAATAGGTCAATTTTTCCATACACTCCGATACTTGCCACTTCCCTACTAGGCTACTACCTTTCTTTCCTGAAGGCCTTCATAAAACCCAAAAACATCATATGCAGTTCCCACAGATGACTTACATGCCTCTCAGAAATATTATGTGAAAAATGGGATGGAACATGTGCAGAACCAATTTGGAATATGATATTTCCTATGCACTTCATATTTGAAGAGTAAGAGGAGCTATCTGTGCTTTCTTTCGAGGGTTGTACATGTGACCACCTCTTAAAAAACAACTTTATTTTTGTAAATTAATTGTTATGCGCTCACTTATGTTAAAAAATGGTTGGGAGGTAACACCTCCCACTCTTTAACCAAAAATTGTTATTCTGGTACATTAGTACATCAAAAGACGTAAGTAGAGAAATTTAGGGAGGTTAGAAACTTACCAGCAACATTTATGTTTTCAACAATGTAAAGTACATTGTCATGGCTGATTTCTCCTTTTTGCTCAGCCTCCAGAATGTGATCCATGGCACACTTTATTTCTTTCTTCTGATCCATGTCTACTCTGCTCAGATTTTACAATTAGTTAGTACATATAGAGTAAAATATATGGTGATACATAATTAATTGTTACCTATACAATTTAGATCCATGGTTTCTTCTGGTGTTACATGCTTGTTTCTTTCCCAATTTAATTACAGAAACATGAGGAAAAAATTCTAAAACCTTACACTAGCTTGTAATACCTAGTTGCTATTAAAACTTAATTTTATTCTGTACCAATTTTAAACATCAAATTATACATTTTTAGAATATTCACAGCACTCATTAAGCATTGTGCTCTTATGGAGCACCTCATGGATTTATTTAGTCCAGCTTATCATTCTTTATTTAGTTATTTATTTATTTGTGGAAAACTTGGTCCATGTATTGAAGGCATTGGAAAAGTGGGGAACTGGAATGAGATGAGCTTAAATGATGGGTTGGTCGTGATTCTTCAAATAAGCCCCCTTGGTTTTCCAGCTACGTGTGCATGCTTGGCTATTTATGTGGCTGTATGGCCGAAGTACTTCTATGGCTAATATTGAGGTAGTACCATGTTTGGACCACTAGAATTGTCAATCTTGAAATAAAGCATAGAATATGTTTTTCCGTTTCTAGGTGTGAATAAGATTTTATTATGGAAAAATTGATGAATAAACATTGTAACTAAATATAAATAATCACTTACTTCCTATCTTTGACAAAGTGATCCTCGAAAACCTTAAGCCTCGCATCTTTAAGCTTGTAGCATTGCTTCAAATAGCCACTCATAAATGGACGGAGAAGAGGAATGAAATCTCCATAGTTAAAATCGAAGCTCTGAGAAAGTCGGCTTCGCTCAGCATTCAGAACTGTCAGCTTCTTAAATAACGGGTCCTCGACACTCTCAAATCTTCTGTTAAACATGATCCTGAACATGTCATTGTACATCATCAACTGCAATCTTTTTCTGATCACAATTCCTTCCGCTGAAGATCGGGGATCCTTCTTTACATCCTCGATCACAAGTCTTGCTTCATCTTCCCATCCTTCACGGTTCTGCTGGACCACCTATTAAAGTACAAATTGCAAATTTATTGTTATTCGTGGTCCTTGGTTTTTAGGTATAATGGATTTACAAATAATGGACTAACTTTTTTTCTTTGAGATACCTAGATTGAGGAAACTTAAATATAAATACAACAGTTGAATGACTATTTTCTGTACAGCTGTGTAACAGGGAAAAAAATGTTTATCAACTCCACAAAGAGGAAAGTTTTTTTGTTGGAATTAATACTAGCTCAAGAAGTTTTGGACTTAGGTCAGAATTGCAGAAATTCACACAAGAAAAAGAAGAGTTTCTTACAATCAAAGTACATAAGAGAACAAAATGGTAAATTGTTCCCCACCAAACTTATGTTTCTGTTTTAAGCCGAACAAAATAACCTAAACCTGAATCTCCTTGTGGAATCATCATCCAATTCAATTCACCTTCTTCCCTTTTAATTTTCTGAAATAATCCCAAATCACCTATTCATTTTTTATAGAACAGTACCTTGTTGGTGAAGAAGGGGACAGTCATGATCCTACGCATCTTGCGCCAGTGATCGCCGTACACGGTGAACACCATATCCTGTCCCTTACCAGTAAAGATATCAAGCACCACATTTCGGGTACGTGACCCGAACTCCACACCCTGTGCATGAAGCACCTCACGAGCAAGATCAGGTGTGGATACCACGACAAGGTTGCGTACCCCCATTCTAAGCAGGAAAATCTCGCCAAACTTCTTTGCCATATCCATCAAATTCCGGTGGTTCAGATCATCGCCAACCTGTAAATCAACACAAATCAAGAGACCAAGTAAGTATTACAAAACGAGGCTTGAAGATTTTGATCAACATTTCACATATGAACAAGTCTTAATTTAAACTGTGAGAGTATGTATCTACCTGGAGCCAATTTCCGACGATAGGCATAGGGGTGGGGCCAGGTGGCAACTTGAAGCGCTTGCCAGTGAGCTTGGAGACAACGATGGCGAGCACGATTGCAGCAAAGAGACCCAAAAGGGCCTTCTCAAGCAAAACGAGATCCATTGGAATTAGATACCAATGGAAGAAGAGAAGAGAAGAGAAGAGAAGAGGAGATGAGAAAGGGTGCGCAGAAGTGGTGGGTGGGTGTGTTTGCTCTGAATTTTAGGGGGTTTTACTTTTATAGAGGAAAGGGATGAATGGGAGAATTGATTGAGGCCAGTGAGGTGATAAGTTTGAAGACTTTGTAGAAAGAAATTAATAACTTGTTTTTTTTTAATTTAATAGAATTAATTTGGAATTTATTAAAATATCATAAGAAATTGAAAACATACAATGTTATATAGTATATAATAATATAGTATATCTTTTAGTTTTACAAGATTTAGTGAGAGGTTTTCTCAACAACAACAAAAAAGAAGATTAAGTAAAAGGATTTAATCTCACATCACGTGGTTCATGCGACTCGGTGATGATAGATTTAACTTGCTCCAATGGAGGCAGGAGGGGAAGCAAATTTTCTGTCGCGCAGCACAGATGAACGATTCAAATTTAACTAGTACAAATCTCGATACAAATTAAAAATTGAAATTTACTGCACAATATAAACAGTATTTTTACTGAGCGTCGGAAAATCTCATCCCGCGCAGGAGGGAAGGGTAGTTAGACTTGTTCGTGTGCGGCCGGGGTTTCTTTTGCGCAAAGAGTTGAACAAAGAGAAGTAGGTAGGTGATCCTTTGTGGCGACTACGGGAGTGTCGGATGATGTGGCGATTAACTTATATGCATAATTGATAATTCATTCTTCTTCTTTTTTTGATGATTTATCTTCTTGTTACAATATCTACTTTATCTATCACCATTTGTATTATTTTTTCTGTGTTCATTATTTTAAAAAAATTGTTTAAATCGTTTAGCTCGAGTATTGTGTTATAGTTAAGAGCCGTCAAATATTTTTTAAATGTTTGATTATATGTATTAGTGATTGTGTACTTTTGCAAATTATTTACTAAAATTATTCCATGTATGATAACAATTCAGAAATTAAATGTTTTCACAAAAAAATATTGTCATTAAATATGATAATTTTATGAAAGGCTCCGCAATTCAAATTTTTTTAATAAGGACATTTCATTCTCTCGGAACCTTTCTATTACATGAATCTTAAAAGTATAATACATGTTGAGCAAGACTAAAATAATATGCATAGTGTACCACATTTCGTACTATGCATATATATATAGGTCAATAAATTAAGATTTAAGTTGCTCAATAAATTTTTCATATGAAAATATTGTAGGAAATCAAATTTCGTGATTTTTAGAGCTTTCTTGCTATTTTTTAAAAGAGTAAATATAACGCCCCCCAGTTCATGTCCCCCTTATGCGCCCCCCCCCCCCCCCCCCACTCAAATGCAATGATAAATTATTTTTAATTTTTTGTATAAATAATTTATTGAACAAATGCAATGATAATCATTTTTTAGTATAAAGACTTATACTAAAAAAATATAAAGACTACTACATTTCAGTATAAAGACTTATATGGAAGGCGTGTAAGAGGGGCTTGTAAGGGGGACAGTTAGTCGCTTACTTTTTAAAAACAGTCCAGATTTAATACTACAAAAGTGTCATTTCTGAGCTGTTTTTAAAAAATATTTAAAAATAGCAAAAAATCTCCAAAAATTACGAAATTTGATTTCCTACAAGATTTTGATATGAAAAATTTATTTAGCAACTTAAATATCAATTTAATGATCAAATTAAGTATAAATGACTGCATAGTACAAAATAGAATCTACTATGCATATTATTTTAGTCTTGCTAATACATGTTTTACTGATGAAAGATAAAATCCATTATCATATTGTGTTAGATTTGCATTTCAGATTTAGTTATATTTCACAAGGAACTAAATTATTTTTTTCCTCTGATCTTGTCTCATTCAAACATAATTTTAATACAGTACAAGTAAAATGCCAAGTGATGCACAATCTTTAATGAGCGACCCATCACATATTATAGCTTACTAGTATTGTCTAAAAAAAATCAGTTTTTGTTGAGTGTATCATTAACATTTATTATGACCATTTGACAGTTCATTAATCTTCAGAAGTTGAAAAACGAAAAATATTTTGTGCTTTTTCTATTTTTTTTGGGGTAGGGGGACGAGGCGAAGATTGAATCTGAACTGTCAAATTAAGAATCAATGATCTTGATTAATAATATAAAAAATTTACTGATCGTATTATTAACGGTCGAATGTTGACTAATTCGATCGTTCAGATTAATTTCTCTTTTTTGGAAAGAAAAAATCTCTCGAGAGGATTTTTTGAGAGGGGAATCCGAATCTTCTATCTTAATGTAAATGTTATATTGACAACTGAATCGATACAGATCGTCGAATTTGAATTACAGACAATATTTTGATGAGCAGGTAACATTTTGATGGAGAAGACAACGTTTTTACTAAGTAACGAATATTTGTTTTTTTTTGTATTGATACACTAATATGGATTTGGTGGGGGAACCGGATTTGATACTGTGCGGGACAGTGTAGCGCAGCATCTGGATCGTTCGATTTTCACTGATTATATTAAGATTCGTGTCAAAGTATAAATGACTCCCTGATTTACATCGCTGGCAGTCGATCGCGAGTTGAAGGTCAATTCAGACTGTTCATTTGATGTAGCGCGGTACTACGCTACAGCGGATTCGGATGTGGGGGTGGGGGGCTTTGTCCCTCCGTTCCACTCTCCGATTTTTCTCAAATTTTTTTTTACTTTCGCTGATTAGGTCAGTAGCTCACATTAAAAGACGTAATCAAAAGAGTAGTTGGTACAAAGATATAGTACATTGAATAAACAACTAATTTTTTTATTAGTATACTTGACTTAGTTGGAGGAACTTTGGGGTTTGGGGTTGAATTGTTTCTCTAATTGCAGAGTAAATTATAGGTTGTCATTTCATGTTTTTATTAAATAAAGTACGTTAAATTGTAATCATTGATTTCAAAATAACATTTCATTTTTTGCTTTAGTTAATTTATCATGTAAGCATATCGGAGTAAAACTCTACAATATAATGTACTTTCCTATCATAAATATATAGTATGTTTGTGTGTTGTTTATATTTGTATAAATTTACTCATACAAAAAGTTGATTTTCTTTACAACAATTTATCTTAACTTTTCAGGTTGGTCAAATTGTATAAATAGTCTTAAAAAAATAGAACTATAGACATGTTATTTTTTTCCCTTGATTAATTGTGTATCAATTATCTTACAATTTCAATATCATTTTATGATGAATCAAAATATCATTAAGTATGCAGTAAAACATGTAGGTGAGTTCTGCTATAGACAGAAGTAATGTGGATAGTTTCATTTTAAGAATTCAATAAATGAGATGAACTTTTAATTCTCATCGTTGCGCTTATTTTTCCAATCATATTAATTAACACGCACGATCAGTGGCGAAGCTTAGCTCTGGCCACAGTGGGCCATTACCTCCTCTCAAAAATGAAAATATCCAGTTTTAGTATATGTTTTTTGAGTCAATTTATGTTTGAGATATATAAATTGTCCTCTTTTAGTCTCGTCTAATTTAGTAGTTCTATCAAAACTTCAATCACCGTAAAAAAATGGCCCCATCTCACCGGTTGGATGCAAATTTCTAAAGACTGTATATAAGTTTTAGTTCTTGAGCTTCAGTCGGACTCCTCTTTAAATACGTTCAAGCTCCGCTACTGCGCGCACGATTAGAATATAATGAAGCCCAAGTTGAATCTTTGTATATATTGCAACATCGCTCAAACATGTATGATATTTCATAATTTTTTTCCCATGTATATAATTTCTATAAAGTAAATATGTGTCTACTTGTTCAGAATTTTGAGTTGATCTTTTTACAGTTGTTCATCTTGAAAGTAATTACTACGTTGTCAAGAAATCATCATCCTTGTTCTTATTCTATTATTTGAATTATTTTATTATAAAATACCAGGTCAAAAAAATTATACAACAAATATAAAATTGTTGAAGTAAGGTGTAGAGACACTGAGACACACTTATATTATGCTTCAGGCGCTGACCAGAGATGGATCCACATTGTGACAGGGATGAGCAATTCCTCCCCCTCCCCCACCCATATGGAGTTCAGATCTTGTACCGCGCGGCCGCGCAGAGAATCTAGACCATTCGATTGCTTCAAAATTCGTGCAAATAAAGTTTAAAATACAGACTTTCTGAATCAAATCACGACTGTTCATTGCTTACAACGCATTAATTTATGAACGTCCGAAACGATGCCACGAAACACCAGATTCGAATCCTCCCATATGCGGTCTTTAAAGCATATATGAAGAGGTTGGAAATTCAACCTATTTTTGTGGAGTATAAATTCTAAGTAAATGTAATTTCCTCCTTTGTGAACGGCGTAAGATTAAGTGTATCAGTTCTCCAAGGAACTTGTATTCAAGTCAAACGGTCAATTTGCATCTTCAAAGTTGTGTCCTTTTTTTTTATTATTGATACCTTTTATTCTCAGGTTTTGTAAGTATTTGGATGCAATATGGAGTTCTTTAAAAAAGTTGAAAGCATGTGATATTGTCATCAATTCATCATTGTTTATCAAGGAGCAATCTTGACTAACATGCATTCCTTTTTCAAGATTTCTCTCGCATTTAATACCAATCGAAAGCATGTGACGTATAAATCCGTGATATGGGTAAAGTTGACATTTTTTTGGCAACATCAGAACTAATATATAAAAAGTAAAAAACATAGATATTTTCCATTAAAAAAATGAACAGTAATTTGCAGTGGTTGGTCAAACCTCGAATGACTATACTTGTTCCCCTTCATTAATGATACCAAAAATTTTGCGCAAGGTATCTATAGTTATTGATCTCTTTTGACTACATATGTAAGTGATAACACCTCATGATTGGCTTGTAGGTTTCATATTGACATAAATAACTCGAATTAGCAACTATTTGTACATAAGATCACACATCCTATGATAGGTTGTCATTATCAATTCTCTATGTAAACTTGGATAATGACCCAAGGTTCACCAACCAACTTATTTGATCATCGATTTTGAAATTGTAAGATTTTGAGATCTAACGATTTTCACATTTGTTGCGAAAGGTGTTGTAGTCTTTGAGAGTACTTCGAAATAGAAATCAGTTTGTAGATGAGATCTTGTCTTCTAGTTGGTCTTGAAGGTTATCCTTGAGATATCTCACGATTGCCTCTTCTATGCTGGAGGGATCGTTCACACACTGAATTGAGTTTTGTCCAAACCATTCTCCTTGCTAGAGTTGTAGCGTCTCTCGAGTATGGTTTGTTTTCTTCATTGTGAGATCTTGGTGGGCTTGGTGCCATGAAAAAAAATAAGGCAATGATCGCTGAGAAGATTATTTTGGTTTAAGAGAGAAGAAATGATTTGGTTGAATTGAGATATCTGGGAGTAAAAGTTATCATAATAACTGCTAAGGAGAAGAAAGTTTGCTCTTCAGTTCGAATTGTGAAAGTTGGAGAAGAAGAAATGTTTAAATAGTCTCTCAGAACCCTTCCATTACAAGAACTCGTTATAAAGGTTTCAATCCGTTACAATGAGTTACCAGCCATTGTAACGGATCTCCCTTTTCTATAATGCAAGTAGTCTTTAAAGCTCCAACAGCTAGTTTTTCAAATCTCAGACCAATTATAATAGATTGACAACAGTTACAACACATAGTCAATCCGTTGCAATGGATTGTTGTAACACAAGCATCATTTTCAAGTTTAATTTGTGAATTAATATGTTGCTATGCTTTCAATTTGGTATTTTATGTTATTAGAGCTTAATTTAGCTGTCAAACTATGTTTTGTAATCATGCAAATGCTCAGACTGAGTAGTAATTTGGATTTAAAGATCAAACAAGTATCACAAAACATATGATTCAATTAAATGAATATTAAATAATACATTTTGCTACACGATTCCCCATCAATATAATACTCAAAAGAAAATCAAATTGGGGGAGCCTTGTGACTCTTTATATAATAGGCTTAGTTCCACTTGTGCTAGACACATCAAATGGAACAATATTCTTTTCTTTCTTAAGACGACAAAAACGTTTTTGATGTCCAAATTTCAAATAAGATGAACAAAAGATAGTCTTGGAGTTAATGTTTCTATGACCATAGTCCATATTGTTCTTAGGTCTCCAATAACTCACCATTGATCTAAGTTTATCATTATAATTGTTTACCATATTTTTAGGATGATATACTTCTGCGAAACTTTCTAAGCTACACTAACAATCGTAATCATTTTGCATATTTCTATAGTTGAAAAGCACCATTTTACCTATTTCTTTGAAAATTGTTACCAAGTTTCTTATTTTCATTTAGTACATAAAATCTATCATATCTATCTCTAACATAAAACTTTGGTGGTTGGACTATATGATAGTTAGTAATTCTATAATCATTTCTAACTTTAGATTTGTGTACCATCTTTCTAGAATTAGACTTCCTAGTGTATCTCTTGTTATAAATATAGACATGATTTTTTTAGCTTGAATATGTTTGTCATTTGGTTTAGGTTGTTTTTCTATAGAAGGTTGTTCCTTCATAAATCTAAGTTCGATTTTGTTATGAGAACCTTGACCAATATACATATTGTGATATTCAGTTTTAGTGTTTTTGTTTGATGCCTTGACAAACTTAACAAATTTTATAGCCAAAGGATGTGCTTCTTTTAATTCTTTTTCTTTATCTAAATTGATTTTGATCTCAAGGTCTTTTACTCTAGTTTCTAGCAATTAAATCATTGACTTAGATCATTAATTATAGCATCTTTAACATCTATAGATTTTTTTGAACTCATCAATTAACTCCTTATGTTTAGTCACATTAAAAAAACTCTTGATCTTTATTCAAATCACAAGACTCATCACAATAATCATAATGAAACTTAGAGATATCAAATTTTATCATTTTAGCTCGGTTAGGGGCCTTCATAACTTGACGCTTGTAGTCTTCGCTTTTTTTTTTTTTTTTTTGAAATATCTTCTCTTTTTCACATGCATCTAGCTTTTGCAACACTCAAGTGCTTCTCAATTCTTTTTGCGATATCCATCTTTGAAAGAGTCAAAGGCTTCTCTATTCTTTTTGGATCATCAATCTTTGGAGGCCTCAAGGACTTCTCAATCAACATCAAGGTGTCTATTCTTGGGATGCATTATGACATCTCAAGTCTCCTTGAGGCTTCTTCTTGCTCTTTGGCATATGCATCGTCTTTACCTTGCGCCAATCTCTTTATGATGCGAATTTTCTCTGGATCCATCATATCTTGCTCCTTGATAACTTTAAGAGCTATCTCCATACAAGTCATGTGTTTCTTTGCAACAACAGCTAGTTTACTTTCTACTTCACATCCCCCGAGGTTAATTTGTTCTTCTTCTTCTTCATATTTTTTCTCATCGGGCTCACTTATCCAAGTAGCTTGCATTGCCTTTTTGTTAGTTTTCTTGAAATGTCCTTCTTGTGCTTTCTTCTTTGGGAGAAATATGGCATAGAAATTTTGAATATTATGACATTTTTTGTTACAAGTTAGTCACACCACCTTCTTGTCTTGAACTAACCTATCCTCATTCACCTTTCTTTCAAAGCCTATGCCTCATTTGGTAAGTTTGGTGAGAGTATCATTATCTTTGGAGAGCACTTGATAGAGGTTTTAGTAAATGTCTTCACTTGAATCATTTGTAGGTGATGTTGTATGAGGATTGCACAGGTAAAGCCAAGGTCTTGGTAGAGGTTGAGCATTTTACTTTTTTGTGATTTTCCTCATGTGAACATAATTGAACATACACCTCTTCGGATTGATAAGTAAGACCTTTTGCTTGTAGAGCCTCAATTGAGCTCACAACACCATCTCATCCCGATTTCCTTGAGATCATTCGTAGGTGCTTACCTACAAAATCTTCATCACTAATGTTAGAACTTACTTCAATAAATTCAATTCTCAAAGAGACATGTCTAAAGTAAGATTCTCAAAAGACTCACTTTCCTCAATTTCATGTTCTCTAACTTTGTGGCTAAATCCACTTTACGAGTGTTTTTATGTGTTCATTACGCTCATATCTAAGTATCAAGACATTCCAAATTTTCTTAGCATTTTTCGAATGAGTAAGAGATAAAGCAATAGTTTCATGAATTGAGCCAAGTATGATGTTCATTGCATTGTCATTTGAGTATTTGAGGTTTTTGGACTCTTTGGTCAAGGTGATACCATCGCTTCATACTTAAGTCTCCAACCATCCTCAACAACATTTCAAATCTCAAGTAAACTAAGATAGTTAACCATACATCTCTTTCGAAAATAGAAATTCTTATATCATATCCAAAAGATTGGTGGTTCTTTCACAAACCTCAATTGTGTCATTTTTCACAAAACAAAGTCAATAACTATCAAGAATTGATCTAATTAGCTAGGTATGAACCTTTTGCTCTGATATCAATTGATATTTTGTAATCCTAAGATCAAATACGACCAAAAATGATTGCGAAAGCATTTAACAATTTTAAGTATAACTTTTAGACCTTAATCACCTAGCTAAGCAAGCAAGTAATAAAGCAATTTCAACAATTCAAGCGTATGCAAAATCAGAGTAAAGGAGAGAGTAAGAGCAAGAGAGCAAGATAACACGCTATGTAACGTGGTTCAACTTATAAACCAAGCCTACATTCACGGGGCCTCCGGATCCAAAATATCTTTCGGGACCGATTCTGCTAAAATCAATGTTTTACAATAAGGGAGCTTATCCTAAAAGCTCAAATCTTTTGCAAGGGGCCACACCGCTCTATGAAGATCTAATCGTCTGATTGACAACACAATCAAAGACAATGATGAACTACTTGACAATACAACGTACTTCAGCTAACTGAAATAATCACAAAAGTATTCTCTCGAATCGATAATTAGAGAATTAGCTTTTCGAACACACTCTTAGTGTGTGGATGCTGAAGGCGAAGGCTAAAATGCTCTTTCTGGTTCTCAATTGAGTGATTGTAAACTTGGGGAGGGCTTTCTTGATGCTTTTGATTCGTATCCGCAAGTATATATGCTGGACACATCTTGGAGTTTTGAAATCTTGATCATGACTGCTTTCGTTATAGAATTCTTCAATCCGTTGTTGAACCCGTTGTAACGGGTTGACACCTTTCCAGTTTGCCCTTGTCTGCATCTCTAGCTGACTTTTAAATCCTTCTTACATGAACCCGTTGTGATAGGTGATGAACCCGTTATGACGAGTTGACAATCCGTTGTGACGGGTTAGACATGCGTTACAACAAAGCAAGTTTCTGCCAAACTTCTCATCTGTACTGTCTTCTGACTCTTCTCCTCTTCTTGCTTGCAATTGGTGTCTAGCCTTTGTGTTGTCAAGTTTTGCTTGCACTCGATGTCTACTTAATTATCTTGATTTGTACATGCAACATGAAGCATTTCTAATATTAAATTGTATATGTATAAACATACATCTCACTAAAACTCAATTGTGCATAATTATTATTGTTTTATAAATTGTCACCAAAAAAGAATTTAATCTAATACTTAGTACCTGATCTTTTTATTATACTGGTACGAAGGACCGGCGGCTGTTGTTATTTTCTATTTATTTTTTTAATAGAAATTTTGGAATATTTTATATTCTTTGACAAAAAATAGTTCCGAACGTGAGTAACATGTTACTCTACCGCATAGGAAAATAGGAAATGGTACTTCCAACCAGCGTTCAAGTCAAAAGCAAAATTAATGGAACAACTTGAAGAAACAAAATTAATTAATCCGAAATGGTACAATTACTCCCCTCTGACCCTCTCACTATCACATAATTCGGCTTTAGTAACAGTTTTTTTTTAATTTAGTGCCGGAGTACTCCCCTCTGACCCTCTGACCCTCTCACTATCCCTCCAAATGGAATCAGTATCACCTGAAATGGAAGTCCAACAATGCTACAACTTTGAGAGTGATCTGCAATAATAACTACAGTTAGAGGTAATAAGTCGGGTGAATCGGACGGATTTGAGTCAGGTCAGATTAGTTTGACTTCAACAATAATCGGATTGCAGGTCGGATCGCGGGTGAGGTCGGGTCGGGTTTTCGAGTTGTCAGGTGCCGACAACTTTCGGATAATGAGTCGGATAGGGTGAGATTAGGTCGTTTTTCGGATCAGTCGCGTCAGTCTTTTTCAGGTAACGTCGGGAGAGATCGGGTCGGCGTCGGATCGAGCTGCATCGAAAACTTTCGAGTTTTGGGTCGGGTCGGGTTCAGGTCGGATTGCATCAACAACTTTCGAGTTTTATTTTGAGTTTTAAGTTTAATCGGACAAGATCGGATCACGTTATGAATTGTGTTATTAAATCTTGACTTTCTCTAATGTTAATTTGTTAGTAAGATTAGAATATAATATAGGCAAGATAGAATTAGATTGATTTACAAGTTGTATCAAATCAAGTGAGGATATATTCGGGTCCTCATGTGTCACTTCATCTCGGATTACGGGTCGTCTCGATTCAGGTTAGGTCAGGCTAGGGTCTTCATATGTCGCGCCATCTCGGGTTACGTGTCGTCTTTGGTCGGGTCAGGGTCGAGTCGCTCATGTGTCGCTTCGGCTCGGATCACGAGTCAAGTCGGATCAAATTTGAATTAGTTTGACTTTATCAAAATATTGAATTAAGTCAGATTCAGATTAAATCTGATAAAGAGTTTCTCAAATCAGATCGAATTCTGCAACTCTAACTACATTGTTGATAATTTTTACAGCATTTAAAGCGGTACATTTCTGATTTCTCAACTATTTATCATTTCAGAAAATAGGGGTTCCTCCGGATGGCCAGGTCTTTTGGAAGAACAGTTGACTTTCGACAGCTCTTTAAGTTTTGATTTAATTAGTTGCTACGTGCCGGTTATCACGCCGTTAAATTAAATAATTTAGAAAGAAAAATGTTCCAGCGATATTCGATTCGATACTAAATTGATACCGACTGAACATTTTCAGTCGCTGGACGGCTCCGGTTGTCGATCTCCGTTATATCACTTTCGATGTCCAGTTTATTTCCAGTGATACGCATGTTTTCTGTCTCTCTCTCGCGCGTGCGCCATTACTCTGTCTCCACGATCTAATCCTCTCTTAAACTTCATTTTTCTGTTGTTATGGATGTTAATTGATTGATTGTCGGGCACATTATTGAAAATATGGTTGTCGGACACATTATTCTAGTTGTTATGCATGTTAGTTGATTTACTATGCATACTTAGTTGGTTATGCATGTTAATTGAAAATGCCATCATACAAAATATGATGGTCAGACATGTTATTCTAGTTGTCATGCATGTTGATTGATTTTACATACTTATTTTGGTTATCCATGTTAATTGAAATGTCAGCATACAAAATATGATTGTCAGACATGTTATTCTAGTTGTCATGCATGTTGATTGATTTTACTATGCATACTATTTTTTGTTATGCATGTTAATTGAAAAGTGAAAACGCATGCATACTAATTTGGTTGTCATGCATGTTATTCTAGTTGTTATGCATTTTAGTTGATTTATTATGCATACTGATGTGGATATGCATGTTAATTGAAAAACGCATGCATACTAATTTGGTTGTCGCGCATGTTATTCTAGTTGTTATGCATATTATTTGATTTATTATGCATACTTACTTATTCTAGTTGTTATGCATGTTAGTTGTTATGCATGTTAGTTATTATGCATGTTAAATTTCATTTTTCTGTTGTTATGCTTGTTAGTTGATTTATTATGCATACTTATTTGGTTGTTATGCATGTTATTATAGTTGTTATAGTAGATTTTGTGATTTAATGCAGCTTAAACTTCATTTTTCTGTTGTTAATTGAAAACAAATGCATACTTATTTAGTTGTGCATGTTATTTTAGTTGTTATTGTAGTTTTTTTTTTATTGTAATGCAGCTTAAACATCATACATTATTTTTCTATTGTTGTGCATGTTAATTTAAAATGCATGCATACTAAATTTGATTGTTATGCATACACAATTCACATGTATACGAAATGAAAATTCATAATAAATTAACATGCAGCCGAACTCGAATAACATGCATAACAACGTGTTTAACATGCATAGCGACGCGCGTATCGATTGCGTATAACAAAGTAGCAATTGGAGATGACAGACTGTCAATTATATATGATCCCTTATATAAAATTCAAGATCAACAATAAATTACGGAAAGTTGACCTAACAGAGTGTGGAACGGTGTTGACAACTGTCTTGTATAATTATATACCACATAAAAGCTATTCAAATCGGGTTAATTTTGAATTCATTAAACTGACCAAACACTTATCATGAATTATAAATCTTTTAAATACGAATTAAAAATTAATTTTAGAATCTGACTATTCACAATCAAATGGATTTACCAAAAGAAGAAAATCGACAAAATGTATAATTATTTCATTACAAAAAATAACATACATAATAACTCAAATTATGTGCAGTATAATTCAACTAAAAATGCATAATAAAATCGATATCAATAGTCGGTATCAAATATGGTATCTAAGTATCAGCTCCCTTACCAAAAAAATTGACCCTTTCTTATTTGTTAACTTTTACTTCTTTACCAAGTTACTTCAATAATTAATAAGAGTCAAGGTTGATGATCCAGCAACTGGGAGATCACAAAAATAAACTCTTATCAAGTAGAACACGACACTATGGCAAGAAAATGGGAGCTGATGTAGGATTTCTTTGAATAGGTCAGAGCATTAATTTTGTAAAAATCTGGATAGAGATATATATAACATGATATCAATAATAATATTTTCATATGAGAAATTGGCGTCAAGAGAAGAGACATTTATCAGCTCCAATCCTGTCTCAGCCATGCTCCGTACAACAGCTAAAGTTTTAACAAAAGTCAAAATACATTAAGAAAAAAAAATACCAAACATATTTCAACAAAAACGTTTTTTTTTTTTTTTGAAACAAGCAGGAAGCACCTACTACTTTTATTTTCATAGAAAAAAGAAATTACAAAAAACCGAAAAAAAAAATACGAATTATCTCCTCGTGCACACTATCTAAAATCCTATTCTAATCTAATCAAAATATCTCCATAACAGCCACTATTCATAACAAAAACGTTTTAGAGTTCGCTAATTTCCATTAAGATAATTTTCGAGCTACATCAGAAAGGAATACAATTGATTAATTTGAATTTTTAAATTCAAATAGAGACTATCAAGTTAAATACAATACAAGTACAAACAGTTTTGATAGAAAATCCCATAATAAAATAATTAAAATCATGCATTAATTCGCTATATACCCCAACACATCTCTCTTCTTTATTAAGCACCTTAGAGAACACAACATGCAACAGTCTGGATTAAATAGAAAATCAGACCTGGATAATAATAATCCTCCATTTTATCAATAACTGAAGGAAAGGTTGCTATTATTTTGTTGTTCAACACGCTCCGCACACAATTCTAGCCACATATAATCCCTATACCAGTTGTTTAAAAAATCGTTCTTCTAAACTTCAACTTTTTTTTTCTTTTCGTGGGCCCCACGAAAAAGAGAACGAGATCTTCTGTTACGCAGCACATCCAGCGCAGATGATCCGAATAATTCGTTTGCATCAATATTTGTACTTTCTCAAACTTATAATACTCAATCTCCTGAATCAAATCTGAACTGTTTGTTACCTACGATGCAGAAAATTTGAGTCGTCACTTTCTAATGCGCAATAGAAATTGCTTCCACGAAAAAGAGACGCAACTTTTTTTTTCTAAAAGCGTCCGGACAAAGGACTCCGAATTTTTTATAAATAGAAATTATATAAATAAAGATAATTAAACATAAATAGTGTTTTAAAAGCTACAAATATATAAAAGAACTGAATTGGATATGCATGACTATAAGGAAGGACTGCGTTGGGTGTGTAGTCCTATAGAAAAAAAGATATAAATCGGAGTTCGATGCGCAAGCCTCTTTTATTCTTCCCAAAAAAACCCCGCAGCCTCTCCTCTCCCCTCTCCCTCTTCCCCATTTTCACTTCCTTCTTACTTTAGCAAGGAAAAAAAAATTGTTTGTAAATTTGTTAAAGTTTTGTTGTAGAAAATTTTAAGAAGAAGGTGGAAATAGAAGATTCTTTTCAGATCTACTCTTGGTGAAGGTAATTTTTGTATTTTGATTAAATTCGAATTTTAGCTTTAAAATTTTAAAAATATTGATAATTACTTAGAAAATGTTTGTAATATACTTCAAATTAGATGAAAAATGAACTCTTGATAAACTATTGTGCATATTTCATATTGTACAAATAAGATTGGATATTTTTTGTAATTTAGCAAAAATATAGGGTAATTTTGCAAATTTTAAAGAATTGCAAATGTTGTTTCAATTTGTAGTGAATAAATTGGATGAAGATATTCGCAAGTATTATTTCTACCGATGGAGCAGCATAGATCCTCTCAAATTCCAAATAAGGTAGTGTAAAAATACAATTGAATTTAGTTATCAAGCATATTCTTATTTTTAATTGTTGTTAGTATGCGTGAGTTATAAACAATTGTAATGAAATATATGAGGATTTTGTATTGAGGGGAATGACACACATGTCTAACATGCAATACCATCCAAGAATGACCCCTGCTTTAAAACGGTTAGGCTTGTATCGTAAATTAAAATTAGATAGAGCCATGATAGGTGCTTTGGTTGAGCGATGGAGACCAAAGACTTGTACCTTTCATCTTAAAGTCGGTGAGATGACAGTTACTCTGGAGATTGTTTGTTGCTTGTGGGGCCTATCTATTCGAGGTAATTGAAAATAATACGTATTTTATACATATTTTGTATTATTTGGAGTTGTATTAATTTGTGAAATTTATTTACTCACACTTATGTAATTGGCAGGTTTGCCCATCACTAGACATAGTGATGACGAGTGGGGCGGTCTAGTTTTTGATTGCTTGAGAGTTGATCCGGCCTTTTCAGATGGTCCGCCGGATTCTGGACCTTGGAAGTACAAGATCACTAATCGCAGCAAAGAGAATGAGGGTTTGAGATATTCCGAGTAAATAAAATTAGAACCTCATTATTTATTTATATTAAATGCAATAATTGTGTTTAACTCTAATTACACTTACCATTATATCAGATATCATTTGAGACTAGCTTGGTTGCGGAGTACATTCGCAGCGTTACTGGACGATGCATATGATGAGACGGTAGCACAGCACACCCGAGCATATTGCCTCAATTTGCTCGGCACAGTCATGTTTCCCGACACAAGCGAAGACGGAGTACTTGCCATGTTTCTCCAATTTCTGCACAATTTGGAGGATCCACCTGAGTACAATTGGGGCGGTGCAGTCCTCGCTTGCTTATATCGTGAGTTATCTCGTGCTTGCTTAGCGAGCACTGATACTTTGACGGGTCCTATGTTGCTACTACAGTTGTGGTCATGGACTCGACTATCACCTGGTGTCCAGCTCCTCGATATGTTCACTCTCTCTTTGGAGGTAATTTCCTTTCAATATATGACTGATCTCGACTATAGACACATATACGACGGTATAAATACTCCCTTGTACAACATTCTTGTATTGATTATTGGTATTTTTCTTAAAGGCATGCTAATGAAAGCGAATATTCCGTTGGATGTCGACACGATTAGTGTCAAAGATGATGTTCCCGGCTCTACTCCTAGCATGCCAGAGTGTGCTGATTATGCTCCTGATGCTGATTTCATGACTGGAGATATTGCTTCATATGCGTCGTGGTTGATGGATGGCATATCACAGGATATTCATCCATCTGCTCCGTCGACATCCCAGCCATCATAGGAGATGCCACCTCCATCGCATGCAGGACCGTCTCCGTACCAGTTACCACCCAGACAGTCGCATGGTACAACAACATCGCGATGGACTCCTAGTCCCATTGTTCCTAGGACACGTCGTCGTTGAGTTTGTGTTATTCACTTGGTTTTATGTAGGATGGACTTTATGTCATGTAGGATGGACTTTATATTATTTGCTTGGTTTTATGTCATGTCGTATGAACTTTATATTATTTATTTTGTGCTATTTACTTAACATTAACAACACATAAAATAAAAGTTCATTAAAATACATAACCTTTACTACAAACATTTATTAAAAAAATATCAATAAATAAATTTATTACGAACATTTATTATCTTTCAGTATTTGACCTCCGTGATAAATATTTATTACAAACATTTTCTTGCCAAAGTAAGAAAGAAGTGAAAATGGGAAAAATGGGAAAGAGGGAGAGGGGAGAGGGGACGCTACATGATTTTTGGAGAAGAATAAAAGAGGTATGCGCACCGAACCCCGGTTTATACCCATTTTCTATAGGACTACACACCCAACGCATTCCTTCCTTATAACTCTGCATACCCAACGCAGTCCTTTTCTATATTTGTAGCTTTTAAAATACTCTTTCTGTTTAATTATATTTATTTATATAATTTTTATTTATAAAAAATTCGGCAAAGGACTATTCTTAATTGAAATGTACTTGCTTTCATTTGCACATATGACTGCACATGGAGACATTAAATTTATGAGGCCACAAATTTTTCAAAATTTCATAATTAATTAATCTTACATGTACGCATAATTAATTAATCTTATACATATGACACATTACGTCGCTATGCTATTTCACGCTTCACACTCTAAGTCTCATGATGTCGCTGCAATCAGCATGACACCGCTCCGTCGCTGCACGCCACAAGACGTCGCTTTATGCGTCACATCGCATGACGCCGCATGATGCCGCTCCATGCCGTTGCAGGCCGCATGATGCCGCTCCGCTGCTGCACACCATTCCGCCTCTTCACGCTTCACGCTCCAAGCTGCATGAACTCGCTGCAAGCCGCATGACGCCGCTGCAAGCCACCCGACACCGCCTGACACTGCTGCAGGCCTCACGACGCTGCTCTGCCGCTTCAAGCTTCACGATAAAAGTCGAACAACGCCACTACAATCCGCATGACACCGCTCCGCCGCTTTACCCCTCACGTCGCATGATGTCGCTTCGCCGCTGCACACTAACACCGTTTGTCGCTGCCCATAGCATGACACTGCATGACGCCGCATGATGTCGCTCTGCCTCTGCACGCCGCTCTGCTGCTTCACGCTTCACGCTCCAAGTCGCATGACGTCGATGCAATCTGCATGACACCGCTCCGCTGCTGCACGCCACACGACGTTGCTCTGCTGCTTTAAGCCTCACATCGCATGACGCCGCATGACACCACTCCATGCCATAATTTATTCATTTATTCAATTAATATGCTTTGGTTTTAAATTGAATAAAAAATAAATACTTATTATTCTATCGTTGGACATCGTTTAATAAATATATTTTCTTCATTTTTTATTTTTTTATTAAATATTATGTTTCAGTACATAACATGTTCCTGTTGCCGTGCACGAATATGCTTACTAGAATATAATAATGAAGCAAACATGAAAGCATTAATAGCATATTTTGTATAATATTAATATTCAAAAGTAAAACAGACCGATCGGTGCAATTATACATATGCAGGCAGCAGGCACATCATTTTTTTTTTTGTAATATGTATCATTAGATATAATGTATGTACTAATCATATCTAATTACTAATTAGTTATGCAATAGTGAATAAAAATGTCAGATCATCTCTTTTTTTCTTTATATATACCATTGGATGTGAATATGTGTGAACCAAATCTAAACTACCATGCAACAACCACTCAAGATATAAATTAACAAACATGTTTCGTTTTAATTAGTACCATACTAAAATTTCATTAATTGCCTTTCGTTGGTGCGTATTGGCTTATATGAAGAATCCGTATTTTCTGTAATGGTCAGAAATTTTCAAGATAGAAATGAACAGTTTTTTTGTGTTGGTACTGTAGCAATTACTGTGCGAACAAGATAATGCTATTGTGGCAACGGTGAGAATTTAGGTGGCCCGCTATCCACTCATTTGAAGTATTTCTGAGGATGTCGATTCTTGTATGAAACGCCTCCACCATTCAAACACAAAAATGTCAATATTCTGACAGTGGCAGCTCTAAGATATAACTCACTGTCATTCTCTCTTCCAAGTCTGGTATCAATTTATCCTCTCTTGCGATCGAACAAAAAGTTCATGCTACTTATTCTATAGGTAGTGTTCGTTTGCAACTCACATCATAAAAATCAATGAATTTTTTGTGTTCAGTTGAGATTTCTTTCACGTACGTGTTTAGATGATAATTTTTGTTTTATGGAATTAGATAAAAATTTCACCAACAATCTCATTTCTTCACAAAATAGTGAGAAAAAATAATTCACTTCAACTTAATTATTTTTTCCCACCAACAATTTTATGCATATGAGTTCTCACAAATATAACTAGTAAGTTCTCATCTCATGTGAATGAGTTGCAACCGAACAGAGCCTTAGTGATTTCATTTGTGTGAAAGTGAGGCTTTTATTTTTGTTTATTCTCAACCTACCATCAATCATTGAACTCTGTTTTTGTTCTCTCATGTTATAATTAATTTAATTTGCATTCTTTTATCAAATTCATGTCACTATACATTACTAAAAACTTTTTTGAAAAATCACCCTTTTACAAACTGATTTTTTTCCTATCTGATATTTAGACAAGACTAAAATCAGTTAATCTCGAAACCTGTATACGCACTGATTTCAAAATTGATATATGAATTAAATATGATGAGTGAAGCCCCAGAAAAAAGTTTTATTCCAAGATGGTAAAAGTAGTTGCAGAATAAAGATGGTATTCAAATTAAACCAACTACCAATCTACCAATCTATACATTACCAGTTTGTTTCAAGGTTGGTTCAACATTTCAAATAAATTAGTTTCTTACCAGTAACAATAAAATAACAATAATTAATAAATTAATGGAAAAATTGCAACAAAGCCCCAGAAATTCCTGGATGATCCCATTTTTAATCATCACAGTGGCCAGCATTATAATACAGCCACTAATTTAAAAATGTGAAGATCTTGTCATAGGGCCAGTTTAAATTGATAAAATCCATTTTCTAGGACGTAACTTCAGACGTTTCCAACCAAGCACAAAATAGTTTATTAATTTGCACCTTTCAATGAAACAACTTGTGGTTTAGTTACGTGAAACATGGTGGTGGTAGGTAGCGCTTTGTAGTTTGAGAATCAAATCTGCTGCTTGTATAATCTCTCTTATTTTCTGTTTGTTTCGATCTGAACCGTTTAATACACATCTAACGGTCAAAACATCTGCCTCCTGAATCAAATCACAGTTGTTCATAACGCTCAATCGATTCGTGACGGTCGGATCGAGCCGAGCACAACCCTGCTAATACGAGCAGCAGATTCGGATCCTATAGTTTGATAGTTCAGTTGTTACTTGTTAGCATGATACTGACAATTATAAGGTGATAATAAAAGGAAGTTGGTTGTTGACTTGTTGGTGTTAATTTCTTCAGACCATGCAAACAAAGGAGGTTCTAATGGACCTAGTTCATAGTTACAACTTGGAACAGATTAAGTGTAAACAGAAACAGCAACCTTTATATTATATGGGCCTAATTAAAGATCCAAAGTATTATTAGAAGGCCCAAACATTTACCATGAATGGAATTGGAATTTGGAAGGAACAAACATCAGGCCCAGTATAAACATATGCCATAGCCCAATAAAGCCTTTATTAAGTGAAGTTTTGTAGATCGTATGGTCCTCCCATTAATTAATAAATTTCATTTTTGTTTTGATTGATCTTTTGTTTTGCCTAATTTGAATTGTGCAGAATTATTGTAGGTGGAATCAAGAGAAGCAAGTGTGATTTAATGACATCTTATTATTATTGATTCGGACAATTTTGATTGCAACTCGTTCATCAATCCTGTCGTTATATTTCTTCATCAGATAACTAGAATAATTTTTCTTTCTCTTTATTGCAGAGATTTGAATGGTGCATTTGATTCAAAACGAATTTCAGTAGAATTATGTCTCAGTTCTCTTTTGAGTAAAGACATATGTAAAACCAAAATGCGCATCAGTTCTTAAAATGAAAAAGAAGAAATTAATCAATGTAAAAAGATTACTGCTTATTGAACTAACAAAATTCTGCTTTACACATTTTAGTGCTATAATAACTGTCAGTTTCTGGTCTGTTAATTTGTCAAACAAAACCAAGCTCAGTATGGAATCAATATAGCGTTTTGCGGCTTTATGCGATATTACAAGGCAGAAATGATTACAAAATACCAAAGGATTGGATATTTTCATTCAGAAAATAGCATCGTCATAAAATACATAATTATTAAAATATCATGGAGTGCTGAACAACCGAAATCCGAAATTCGAATTGATTTCAAAAAACTCATACAATCCAATTTTAATTCAAGATGTCTGGAGTGCAATGTTTGTAAAATTAGATCGGACATCAACTCGGTAAAAAATCGGGTTAATGGTTTATTGATCCAACCGTCGGGTCAATCGGTTTGATAGCTAATTTTGAAATAAGAGATAAGCTAAAGTACTTTATAAACATGGAATGCCACATACTATACTCTCATGTCTCTCAATACAAATGACAAATGACCGATTCGAACGTTGAAACTGTAGTCCATGCTAAAATTTACTTGAAAATAAAAATATTTCATTATTTAGAAAATTTTATTATTATATTGAATGGGTACAAAATTCGTTAAAAATAAAAATTTGATTCCCAAGTAATTATAGTATGGACTAAGATCTGATATTTCTTTTAATATAAACATGCCATTTGCACTTTGTATTGTGAGATAAGAGTTCAAAATACATGTTGAAAGTATTTTATAAAGTATTTTAGTCTATTTCTATGAAATAATTATACTATTTATTATAGTATATATAAAAAAAATGGCAAATACATACTCAACAATGTAAAATAAAACACCATATATAAATATTCTTTCAAAATTCTCATTAAAAAAAAGAATTGTTACATAATTGAATTTTCCTTTAAGTTGAATAACATAACAAAACAAAACCTTTTGTTTCTATGTCATACTAGAGCACATGAGCGGAATCAGAACATCGAGTTACGGGGCCCGATTTGCAAGTATAGTCTAATTGTAATGTTATAAAGATGCAAAAAATGCAATATGAATCAAATTATACAAAATTTTAATAAATTTTTTAAATTTTAGCGAAAATTTTAATTAAAATCTTACCATTTAATTAAATTTATTAGAATATTAAATGAGGGGTTCAAACTTAGCGGTAGTATCGATATCACCGACCATTCGTACTGAACACCACATTTGATTCATCGTCGATTATAAATGATTTTTCATCATCAAGTTCATTCGCTGCACATCCAATAACTAATATAGATATACTATTAGTAGCATTTTAAGCCATCTTGCATATCTCAGAATCGATCTAAAAGCCAGTCAACACTGACACCAGTTCCTCATGTCAATTCATGAATTCCAAATAAATTAAACTTTATATCAGTTTACCAGGTCTCATGAAAACTGAGGAGAAAACTAACCAGAGATCATGATATCTGGCAAAAGAACAAAATAACCTCCTAAATGGGAGACAAGAGGGAAGCACAACCAATGGGGTTGACTTGCTTGGTACCACCAGCTGAAGCACGTCAGTTACCTGATAAAGAGGGGTTTTCTTCTGGCCTTGTATAATTTCAAAAGGAGAATGTTCTGTAGATATCATATTTGATATCAATTATTGATATCGATTTTATTATACATCTTTAGTTGAGTTATTGTACATATTATTTGAGTTATTATGCATGTTATATTGTAACTATTTCAGTACAAAAAAATAGCATGTATAACTATTTCATTACAAAAAATTACATGCATAATAACTCAAATAATGTGTACGATAACTCGACTAAAGATGCATAACAAAATCAATAACATGTATAACTATTTCATTACAAAAAATAACATACATAATAATTCAAATAATGTGCATAATAAAATCGATATCAATAATTGATATCAAATATGGTATATATGTATAAGCTCTCAACTTCAAATCAATTAGTTCAGGGAAACGTGACAAAACTAGGAAATTACTCACAATTTCGGCATAATTGCTTGTCTATGTTAAAGTCCAACATGATTGAAACGAACCCATCATGTATTGTTCAAAGTAAAACAAGAAAAAAAAATTGTAAATGCTGTGTGAAGTTTTAACCAATTAGTGAAGCATGTATCAACTTGAGACAATTTTAATTTCATTATCATCATAAACTTATTATGAACTTAACCATCAAACATTTAAATTGTTTGATAAAAGGTGATCATCTTTTAATTGGTCAAATTGATATTTATTGCTGTTTATAACATGGAAATGACTTTTATAATTTATTTTTCAAACTTACAAAATACTTTTCAAGATGTCATAAAAAATTAAATTGAAGTGTAGGACTACAAAAGAAGATCATCATTTGACACCATAATTTTGTTGTCTCTGATTATCTCATGTATTGCAGGGTAAGGAACAGTGTCATATCTTCATTTATGGCCATTTATCTGGTGAAAGAAAAAAAAAACATTTTTTTATTGATGTACATAATATCACATTTTTTTTATTACAATTCAATAATCACAAATTTAAATGTACTATCAATTGTCACCACAAATTTAGTTTTCTAACTAACTAATTAATTAATAAAGTTTCAAATTCCAAGTAACAAATGTTAGAATATAAAAAATATCAAGCATGTTTGTTTGTCCAACATTAGAGGATGGAATGATCAACGGTTTATCATTGTTTATTTGCACCGTTGAATTTTTTTTTTCTAATTTGGTATTCCTTCAAAATGCTCCAAACATTAACTATTTATGTTCTTTTATCCTTGAATCACCTTTTTACTGGAATGCTGCTACTACTAAAAGCGACAAGCATGTTATAATCCGAGGAGAACTGACTTCTAAAAATAATACTAAATACTAATAAAAGGAAAATGTTTGGTAGATACCACATTTGATACCATCTATCGATACCGATTTTATTATACATCTTTAGTGAGTTATCGTGCACGTTATTTGAGTTATTATACATGTTATGCCATAATTATTTCAGTACAAAAAAATTAATAACATGTATAACTATTTCATTACAAAAAACAACATGCATAATAAGTTAATAACTCAAATAATGTGCACGATAACTCAACTAAAAGTGCATAATAAAATCGATAACATGTATAACTATTTCATTATAATAAAGAACATGCATAGTAACTCAAATAATGTGCACGATAACTCAACTAAAAATGCATAATAAAATCGATATAAATAATCGGTATAAATATAAATATGATATCAGCTCCCATACTAAAAAAATATGAATTCTGACGTGATTGAATCGACCAAATATTTTGTTGCCTCAAAAGAAGCATAAAAAAGAAACACAAATCGATCTCCGCTAGTTAATTCTTTCAAATGGAGACTAAGGCCCACTTATAGAAATTCAGGGCCCACGAATGAGACCCATGTATACTTTTCAAACTTGTTTTATTGTCTATTTGCCTTACATTTTTATGTGGAATGTGGTATTTGATGTGGATTTTAACCTAAGTTTTACCAAGTCATAACCCGTTAGTTATGGTAGTCAGATAGATAGATAAACAGTCTAGAAGGGGGGGAGAGGAGAAAAGCAACTATGGGTCTTGCCTTTCGCGTGGAAGTGCTATCGACCAATCCACAATTGTTCTCATTCCGGATAGAATTTCATGTTTCGTTCTGTTTCAAGATGCGAAATGTAAGAACAAAAGCTTATAATATCTTTTTGGACAATGATACGATATATTCTGTTTTATTTCTCATTTTCTCTATTATTACTGACGCGTGAGTCTCACACGAATCTCGCGCTTTGATTTTAGAGAGTCTTCTTTATTAAAACATTAATCTACTGAGATAGAACCTGAAACACGGTATACATTTCCTATCTTCTTTAGTTCCATGCGGGGTGTATTAGGGTCCGAATCTGCTGCTCGTAAATCCCTGCTTGCTTCCTTGCTTGTCTTCGATCCGACCGCTCGATCGCTACGGACAGCTGTGATTTGATTCAGGGGGCAGATGCTTTGACCGTTAGATGAGTTTTGAATGGTCCAGATCGAAACAAGCAAGAAAGCAAGCTGGGATTTACGAGCAGGAGATGCGGTTCCGGTGTATTATTATGGCTGTAACGTACGGAATTCCATCGTTTCTCCAAAAAGTGACAATGACCAACAAAAGATGGCACGGTTTTGCTGGTAAAATATTTTTGAAATTTTGAGCACTATTATTTAAGACTGTTTGATTATGAAACGAAATGTGGAGATGAAATAATAGCTCTATTGTCATTTTTAAAATTGGTAGAATCATTCACATTTGCAATTCTTGAAATTGAATTTATTTACTATGCCATCAAATTTAGTATTTTCGGCACATCGATTTTAAATGATTATGTTCCTGCAATTTTTAATTCAGTAACCTGACATTCCAAATAGACTTTCTTATTTGCAGTTGTAGGAAGGGAGATGATCATTATACATCAACGATTACAAAATACATTAAATTTGATCGTCTTGGATGGAATATTAAATATCAAATCAAATTTGAAATTTTACGATTCAATCTATCTATAGGTTTAAAAATATATCTAAGAGTGAGTTTATTATGGACAAAATAAAAAAAATCAATTACAATTATTGATGTTTATCAATGAGTATGCAAAAATGTTGCTTGCCATCAATAATATTACATTCAAGTTAATTTTGATCCATTGCAGAATTATATATCTACTAGGCAATGTAGCATTTAATACAAATTTTCTAATTTGCAATTGCACAAATTACAAATGATTATTAAATATGAATAATTGCAAAAGTATAAGAAATTTGATGGTTATTGGAGTATCAAATAACATTAAATCGTATGAAACTTGAAATATAATCAATTTATAAGTTAAAAATATCTAAATTTCTTTTATATTTTTATAATTATTTAATTTATAAATATGATTAATAATCTGTCTTAAGTGTTCCTTCTTAAATTAGTAATGTCTATGACATCCTAATTAGTAATATCCAAAACACATTATAAATTAACCTTTTATTTTTAATTTAGGGGTAATACCATGGAAGGTCTCCGAACTTTTCGTTTATGACAACTTTTCCCCTAACTTCTAGTTTGGACAAATTTCTCACCGAACTTTGAGATGAATTACAAAGATCCCTAGATGATGAATTATCATCTAATGCTCAAATCTAACTATAAAATGACTAAAATTCCCTAGCATATTTATAATGTAATGTTTACATTATTTATGTTTTACGAAATTTTAGTTTGTATAAAATTCATGACATTTCTTTTGTACCGTATGTAGTAAATAAAATATTATACATAACAAGTTTATTATTTTAAACTTTTTCTGTTTTTAAATTCATCTTATTCAACGTTATTTAATTAAGAAAACTGTTTGGGCGATCCCGTAATCGATCCCAATCGTTGATACCCGATCGCGCCCCATTCAAAATAGGAAACATAATTGATCGCCTCCAATTGCTCAGTTTTCAAATAATGATCTCACGGATTCAAATAATGATCTCGCGATCTCGCTCCATTTTCTTTCCTCTCTCTCGACTCAGTGGCTTTCCTCTTTCTATGCTCCTTTGTTGCTCTCGATCCATTATCGCTCTCTTCTTGTTGTGATTTTTCTCATTCCTTTCATCTCGCAAGTTCTCTCCCTTTTTTACTGTCGTGAGTTCTCTCTATCGAATTTGTGCATCTATATGATCTACTATGAAGTTGAAGATTAAGGTAATTATTTATTTTCAATTCGAACGTTAATTTCATGCAAATGATGTAATTACTTGTTTTTCATTCAAATTTAAATTGGATTGAATTTCTAATTTTCGAATTTGAATGTTTTATCATCTGTCTGAACTCTGAAATACAATATCATCTTTTCAGTTACTAGTTCCATCACAAATAGAGGAAACAATGTTGTTCATTTACCTCTAGTTATTATGATGTCGTTTTGTTTATTAAGCAGAAAAGGTACTCATTTACAATTTACTGAAACTAGATTAACATGTTATTATGCATGTTGTTTTGTTTATTATGCAAGTATTGTTATATTATGTTGTGGATGATGCATCTGAAAAAGATATGTTACCTTGTTATAGGATATCATGTTAAAATTTATTGAAACTATAGGAACACTTTGTTATGCATGTTGTTTTTTCATTGTAGCACTATTGTGCTATATTATGCATGAATTAAATAGTTTAAATTTTCTGTTATTCACATTATTCATCAAAAATTATTTTATTACTATGTTATGCATGTTAGATATTTTATTGTAAATTTTATTCAATTTATTCTTTATATTATTGTAGGATATGTTAGCAATTTCAGTTGAAGAAATTGTTCCAAGTGTCATTTCAGAAGTTTATGAAAGTGAGAACATATTCACTGTTGATCATGTTTTAGATGAAAATATATCAAAATTTGGTTTGCAATTTGGAAGTTATGAAGAAGCTTATGATTTTTGGACAAACTATGATTTTCTAGGTGGATTTGGAACAAAGATTAGAGGTGGCAGGATGATAAACCTAAACATAGGATTTTTAGATGTTCAAAGTAAGGAGTTTTCATATCCAAAAACCCTAACCCATTGAAATCTCGCAATAAATTTGGATAAAAAACTGGATGTCAAGCAAAAATGATTGTCAAAGATGAACTTCTGGAGAATAATTGTGTTGTTACTAAAAAATTTCTTACACATAAACCACAAAATTCTACCAAATATAGTTCAGTTTATGCCTAGTCATAAAAACATTTCAAAACAACTGGAAAAACAGATTGAATTAAATGACGAAGCTGGTTGTCATTGGCGAATAATGTGAAATCTGTTATGGCTCAAGGAGGTGGTGTTGGGAATGTAAATTTTACAGAATGAAAAATTAAAAACGAGGTCAATGCAATTAGAAGAAAAAAATTTAGAAGGAGTGATGCTGAAGCACTTATTGCATACTTTGTAAAAAAGAAAGGAGGATTTGGAGTTTTACTATGATGTGGAGTTTTGTAATTTATGTTATGCATATTATTCAGCAAACAATAGTGTTGTACTTTATAATTCATATTAGATCAAGACATATGCTGAAAGAACTACATTCATCTTACTCTAGTTATTATGCATGTTGTTTGATTTGTTATGCATATGTAGGACTGCAAACAAATCGAACTCGAACGAACAATTTTTTTTAGTTTGATTTGAAATTAATTTCGAACTAGTTTGATTTGAAATAGAATAACATTCGAACGAACTGTGTGAAGTTTGAGTTTGATTTGATACTGATTCGAATAGAACTCGAACGAATTACGAATTACATTTTTTTCTTGTTTTCCAACCGTAAAGTAAAAGAGATGAAGAAGAGAAGCATTATCTAATAGAAGTGGCTGAATATGAGGATGTTGGCAATGGAGAGAGTGAGTGCAAACCAACTAGAGATTATCTGAATGAAGAAGAGAATGCTGACATTAAAGATGAATGGACCAACTATCTTTGATGGAAATGAATGAATGTAGATAATGTATTTGAGAAAATGAGAGAAAAATAACAACATGATTCGAACTATATAGTTCGTGAACAACATTAGAATGAAATGTGTCAAGTTTGAGTTTGATTTATTACTAAAATGAACGAACTCGTAGCACAAACTATATATATATATATATCAATAGTCTCAATATCATCTGACGGTTAAGATCTTCTCAAGATTCGAACTGTTTTAGTTCACGAACATTTTCGAACGAACCGACCCTAGTTTGAGTTTGATTCAAAACTATTTCGAACTAGTTTGATTTGATTTGAAATTAATTTAGAACCAAAATCGAACGAACTAATTTCGAATTTTCTCAAATCAAACTCGAACAAATTACGAACTATGAACCTTTCTTACAGTCCTATGCATATGTGATGAATTCAAATTTATAATGCAATCCTAACCCCTATATGTTCTAATATTCCTTTGTGTTTTTTCTTTTTTGTAGAATTTTTAGTCAATAATTATCTGTTAGTTTGAGATTTATGATATATTTTTGGCATATAATTTGTTTAGTAAGGGTTTAGTGATCTAGAACTTTATCATACAGTGAATTGTTGAATTCAGTGTTTGATGAATTTGGGTGAATTTCTGTGTTTGTTGTACTTTATGATATGATGAATTCTGTGTTTGGTGAATTTGGCTGAATTAGGTGAATTATGTGCTTGTTATATGGTTTTATGCATAATTTTTTGCATGTTATTTGTTGGTGACTGTGAAATTTTTGATATATTGTGATTGTATGCTTGTTATAATGTGTTATTATGCATCTTATTTTTGTTATTATGCATTTCTACTATATTTTGTTGTGTTTGTTCAGAATTTTCTTTGAATCAAACTTGAATTCATAGGTCAAAATAAAATTTGTTAAAGTTTTAAATTTCTCACAAATTATGTGAATATTTTGAATTTATGATAAATTTGATTAAAATTTTGAATTTTTCACCAATTTAATTTCTGATAAAATTAATTATTAAATTTGTAAATATTTGGCGGGAAATGGATGAATGACTGAAATGAAGGGGATCAGTGTCGCCTCCAGTTGGGATCTGTGATGTCGTGTGTGCGCCTCCAGTTGAGATCGATGGAGGTATCGATTCTGGGATCAATATATTAGCTCCCTTTAATTAAATGTACAAAATACAAGATGTAGAATGTTCTTGATAATTTAGTACTTTTAATTTTTTTAGAAATCATAATACTTTACAATATTAAATATCAAATTAAATTATATAATTAATATTTCATAATGTTTCCTATTTATATATAAATAAAATGCTTTTATAAAATTTAATCATGTATAAAAAAATTTCTCTTCTAATAAGATGAATCATACAAAAAAAAAACAAATAACAAACGTTATATAAATACAAATATTTAATTGTCGACATTTATTTTATAAAATATTACGAACTTTTATACATTAAAAATACGTAATCACACATAATTTAAATATTAATATTTTGATCTTTTATACTTAGATTTGAGCATTAGATGATAATTTATTATCTAGAGAATGTTTGTTCAAATTAAAAATTTGGGGAGCAAATTTTCGGAAATAAAAAGTTCGTAGGTCTCCATGACAATACTCCTTGAATTTGTTTAAAAGCTATTATCATGATTGTCAAATTAGTGACTGATCTCATAATATCACTCTACACTAATATGCAATATTGTTAAACTAATCAACGGAAATAAATCATCAATAAAATTTGCTAAACTTATGTTTAGAAAGTAAAGCAACGTTAGAATAACAACCCATATTAAATTGATCCAACGATTAAAATTTGATTACACTGTTGTTATCATATTTTTTAAGAATTACTGTATGCAACAAGCACAATTGATTCCAACATACGAGTTCTTAGAATCCGTATCTCACGGAATGGACAACATTTTGTGAGACGTTTGAGGCAGAAAAATGCTGTAAATTTGTTTCGATACTGTAGCAAATATTGTGCGGACAGTCTCGACGCTGTAACAACGATGAGACTGCAGGAGACCTCTGCCATTATGTGCTAGAGATACCTACTTGTGGATTCGAATTCTCAGGCCACTAAAAACCATTATTACATCGTACTATACTTCTTTGCACATAAAAAATTGAAACTTTATTCCCCTCATGCATTTAATGAGGCCCGTCGGTGAATCTACAAGTATCATTTGTCAACAATACATTCCTAAAACATGATCTAACAAAACAAATATATTTTTGTTTACGTGTTGAGCAAAACACAAGGAAAATTCTTCGACTTCAGACTTCAACATCTCAACTTGCTAGTGCGACTAGTGATGCTCATTTAGTTAACATACATTGATATATTTATGATTTATCTACTTAATTTAATTACTAAAAACCCGTTAAATATATAATTCTTCTGTCGGATGAGACCAAAGCCGCGTCCCAAAAGGAGACAAAAAAAAAAACAATTTAATATTTGTCTCCATTGCCTGTCTTGGAAACCCTCACACCACGCAAAATATCCCCTTTTCGATCCTCTGCACACATCCATCCTGTAACCATACCTGCGTTTGTATGACTGTCAAATTTCAGTCGTATTTCACGTGTGAATATTTCACCATTCTAGGGTCCTCTCTGCAATTCAACAATTATTATTAATTAACGATATCTCATTGTTTTGGAAAACATAAAATTAGTCCATGATTTTTTGTTAAAAAGATCTAAGTTGGTTTCTAAACTTTATTTGGTAATGAAATTCAGTGATCTAATTAGTGCAAATGAAAGTTTAAGAATCAATTGTATATTTTTGACAAAAAAATTAATGACCCAAATATGAACTTTTCTTCTAATTAACATATTTGAATAAAAAACAATATGATATGATGTTTCATAGTTAAATTAAGTCAAAATTTTGTTATGTTTAGTAATATATTACTGTCACAAGATTACTTAGTTGAAAATTAACATGAAGTCTCATGAATTAAAATATTTTTTAGTTTCTCCTGATGAGTCTTCTCAAGTCTAAATCAACAACGACGACGACAACAACAACATAGTCTTTCATTCCGAATAAGTTAGATAAACTAAAAATAAAATCCAATTAAAATTTGAACAATATTCTAAACCATAAAAGTTCTAAAAATAAAAGTAAAATTGAGGGCACTAGCTGGTCATTTGGACACTTTTGCATCAATACTAGTTTTCAAATTTCAATACTGCATTGTTGTTAAAGTGGAATTAATCTAGAATGTTCATATCAAAATATATATCTAATTACTTTAATCTAATGATTAATTTATACCTTTTTTTTTTACCATATTTACTGTTTTCTTTAGAATTTTTACTTGAACAATTTAGCAAAATTTTAAATATCCCATGATTTAAATAAGGTGATAGTTAATGTTAGCATCCATGCCATGATTTATTATACTAGTTTATAATATATATATATATATATATATATATACAGTTTCATGAATAATTAATTATACTAGTTCTCACGTTATTTGCATTGTTCGTGCCGTTACAACAATGTTACTTATAATATACAAAGTGACAATACAATCGATACAAATAAATATATAGTTCTTCAATGAATGTCAAATGATGGTATCAAATGAGTGCTTTTTAAAATTTAAAGATTAAATAAATAGTATATGAAATTTTAAGGACCATTCACATAATTCACTTTATATTAAATTACTATATAGAATTTAATCCATCTGATATTACAAATTACAATTCAATTCATTGCACCAGAGTACTATATGAAAAATTGCAGAAGATAACAAATACCGTCATCATCATCTATAAACACAACAAAACAAAGCAAATTCATGTAGCAATAAATCCGGCCACTTGCCATCCTATTACATTTCTAAAACAAGTATATGTCCTCCCTCCCGGAAAAGTACATAGCAAAAAGAAAAAAATATATATGTAAAATAAATTAGAATTTTCTCAGTTCAAATTAATAGTCATCCTTCAACTTTCTGGGTCTTCTCGACGACCTAGAAAACGACGGTTTAGATAGAAGTTCAAGACCAAGTCTAGCCCCTTTAATACACCATTAACCATTAATACTCTCTTACATATAGCATTACATATGCACGACCATGACCAATTCATCCCTATAAATATACTAATTGTGTATTACATTTTTTCATAATCCTTCCCCTCCAATGGAAGAAGCCCTAAACCGCATCTTTGAAGGTTGCAAGCTAGCCAGAGATCTTGAAATTAGCATTACACAAGTGCTCCCCATCGATCCCGAATACCTCTTCAAAGCTTCCGAAGAGATAGTAGGGACATTCAAGGCTGCCATGAATTCATTGAACTCGGTGAATTCTTCTCTTCCTGTAAGTTCAAAAACAGTCACTGGTGATGGAGCCGGCAATGATAGTTCGCATGCTGCAACTAGCTTCTTTCAAGCTTTCAATATCCTACAGTCGGGTGAATTCGACCAAGCAAACATGCTGTTTGGTTCCACTCAACTGTCAAATGTTGGCTTTAAGATGCCGGTTGTTTCAGCTGTTGCTACGGCAGGGATGGAGCTTGGCGGTAGCTTGGTGTATGGTAATGCCTTTGAAGCAACAAATGCGGAGACTGGCGGGACCCATGGACGTGTGCGGATGGCTCCAGAAGGTTCGTCTGGTTCAGCGCGAGGACCCGTCGGGTCATCAAGTCAAAGATCCACTAGAAGAAGGTAATAGAATATTTTCAAGTTTCAACCCATGCAATTTGAATTTGTGGTTACTTTTTTCTTCTCCCTTTCCCACTTGCATTTTGATTCTGTTACACGGTAATGTAGACCGTCTTTCTCTAAAGAGTTCATAAGGTGATGGGGAATTTAATTAGGGCATTTGTACAAACTACAAAGAACTTTATATTACGAAACATCCAAGTTAATGACATTTGCATGTACATGAACTCAGGAGGGACAATCATGAAAGAACGATTCACCGAGTTTCGGCTGTCAGAACAGGAAACAGCGAGATGCCGCCGGACGATGGATACACATGGAGAAAATATGGCCAAAAGGACATCCTTGGCTGTCGGTTCCCTCGGTAATTAAATCACTTTGACATCTAAAATTTGCAATTACTTGCGCAAACATGCTATCCCATGCAATGACATAAACTCAACATAGAAGCTATAGTAGAAAACATGATGTCCAAAACATGATCCAGATAGACTACAAACAAATTAAAAGAACACTGCACTCTTTCCATTGTTGATTCTCATGCTTGCCCCAATAATTATTTCAGAAGTTACTTCCGATGCACGCATAAGAATTACTATGGATGTGAGGCAAAAAAGCAAGTACAAAGACTAGATGAAGATCCCTATACATATGAAATTGTATATTGCGGTCGGCATAGCTGTCTCACCTCTACAACTCCACTACTAATCTCTTCCCTTGCACCCGCAAGTGCTTTAATCACCTCAGCTGTAGCTCCAATCATCACAACTGCGATTGCAAGCACTACCAATATTACTACTAATTCTCAGATAGAATCATCTATGAGTATTGGAGCAACAATGGCACCTGAAATGCAACCTTCAACCTCAATCCATCTCGGCAATTGGTTAACGAAGGATTTGGCAGAAGGCAGGCCGGTGACTGACATGGCAGATGTACTTTTTAATTCAGGAAGCAGCAGCAGCAGCATGGATGCCATTTTTTACTCAAAGGATGAAATTGAGTAACTGACAGATGCCAACACAAGAAGATTTTGATTCAACTGCTAATTAGTATAAGCAGAAGCTCAATTTTTATTTCTTTTTTTTTGGGTAAAAGATATTCTTACGCTACTTCTTAAGTAGAGGAAACTGAAATTTAGAGAAGTAGGTTAATTAAGCTTGATCAGTAGTTGTACGTAAGGTAGAAAAAATATTCATGTTATTCTTTTCAGCCAATGAAAGATGGCTTGACAATAAGTTCCCTTATTGTATGTACAAAAGGGTGCATTGATTAATTTTCTTAAGTCTTAACAATGTAATTGAAATCTGTATACTTCACGAAATTAAATGTAGTTAATTTTATGATAATTTGTTACACCTGTTAATCATTGTACACGAATAATCTGTTTTTGTTCTGTTGATATATGTAACATATGGTTCTCCTTTTCAAGATTGGTTCGTTTATACACATTAATTGATCTAAATAATTTTAATTAGGAAGGCGGCTACGTCATATAACTTATTAGATTAATGAACAAGTTGTCTATGGTGGTTTACCATTTCAGCCGGTGATCCGCCCGGAGGTCTTGGGACCAACCGTTCCGTCTGATCAATTTCCAAGTTTGATACAACATACAAAACTGGATACTGATCTACATTTTCATCCACTAACTGGAATTTGGAATATTTTCCTTTTTCTCTCTAGGTAGAGAAGATATTGAAAAAAAAGCATCAAACTTGCTTACAGAAGTTCGCGCGTTAATATTCAACAGTCTTTATGTTTTATGAGGAGGCAATTGGTAGATTTGTTAGAAGAAGATTTTGAATTCGGCATCGCATCGCTTTTATATCCATTAATTCATATCGGTAATCGGTTTCCTGTTGAGCCTTATTAGGCCGTTATATAGGCCTGAGGCTTCTAGATTATTACCTAAATTTGGTTACTTCTTTGAAGTACCTTAAGGCCTAATCTAGACTTCCCTGACAAAACCCCTAGAACTTTTTATAAAAAAACCCTAGATCTTTTGTGAAAGATTGTTGAGGAGGCCCTCTAAATACAATCAAATTATAGCCCATAATTTGATTTAGACTTCCAAAGTTCCAAATTTCCAATCAATATCTCAGGATCCGTATTTTCTGCTGCGTTTTTTAGTGCAGCAGAGATCTGCACTTTGATTTTGATCGTCGGTTTAAATCTCCATGACTGAACCATCACTATTATAATGCAGGAATATTTTGCGTTGTTAAACCAGAAATGTTAAAATTTGATTCAATGGTCTAGATGAAAATGCAAAATCTCTGCTGCAAAAAAAGTGGAGGAGAGATATCATTTCATCTCTCTAGTATTTGTCTTATTTTAATGTGATTTGAGCTGTTCCACTAAAGAAGAAATAAATGCTCGGAATTATTATTATATTATAAAACTTGAAGTAAAGTTACTGCTTCTTGTGTCAATGTGTACTGACCAATTAGTATTTGGTTTTTATAACATTTTTGCTTTCTTTTGACAAGCACAAATTTTAGTTCGAAGAAGCAACTGAAATATTTTAAATTTAAAATCTATAATATTCGTTTACTTTGTTTAAAAACCACTGAAGCAATTAAACCTTTTTATGATTATTTCAAAATTTTCAATAGCCACACAAAAATAACTGTAGCCTGTAGGTTACAACGATCAACATAGAATATATAAGATATTTACAAATCAGCTTTAACGACATCCACTGGGAAATATCTAGCTTTGCATGACCTAGAATTAAATTGTCATAGAATGAATGCAATTAAGTTTATAACAAAATCAACTCCCATTATATGATTTATGATATTTTATGCTAAGAAAGAATGCGGTTTCTTAGAAAAAAAAATGGGTTGAGCAATTTAATAAAACATATATAATTCATACATTTTTCAAAAAAAAAATATATAATTCATACACGTATACGGAGATAATTACATTTGAAATGTACAAATAGTAAAATACTATTTCGTTACAATAATATATAAAGTCAATACAGCTGTAGTTTTCTATTAGAAAAAGTGATTTGTTACCTGAGAGGCTGAGACGCGCAACGTGCATTTGAAATTGCTGATTTCGTTACAATAATATATAAACTCAATACAGCGTGGATGACTTTCATACGCAATTTGATTTGATGTGGTTTCTATTTTACATGGATATGTAGCGACTTAATTTTACAAACTGTTTTAGTGTTTTTCACAGTTTAGGGGTTGTTACATGCATAGTTCTTTTAAACCTGCCGTAGAAAGTCCTCACTATAAATTAATCGTGGCATAGAGTACAAGCTAACTATGCTATTGCAGGAAATATATCCTACTTGTATGATTGTATCGGAGTTGTTTTCTCAAAATCTAATGTTTTGAATGAAAACTAGTGGCTAAACCACTATTAGTCTATTAATTAACTATGCAAAATAATTTATTCTATGTTTTTTAAGAAAGTCAATAAAAAAAAATGAGAGTTCTCTAATCTTTCTGATAGTTTCTTAGATGGAGACATAACAGCTGCTGATGAAAAGGCTTGAAAAGGGAGGCGCGGAAGGAGAGATCAAGAGGAATCAATCAAGTACAAATGGCGGGATCAGTGTTCTCGAACATGATCGGTCGCGAGGTGCTGAAGGCCGGCGACCACATCTACTCTTGGCGCTTGGGTTATATCTATGCCCATCACGGTATGTATAAGCTACTCAGAATCACTTTCCTTCCATTTATTTACATGGAGGAACAGATAGATATATAGATGAAAAGTAATGAAAATTAATTAATGGATGCAGGGATATACATTGGAGATGACAATGTGATCCACTTCACGAGGGCTGCAGGACAGACCGGCATAGGTGTTGAAAAGGCACTCTTCAGTTCCTCACCCCCAACCGGGACCAGCAGCGACTGTCAGCGCTGTGCTGAAGCGCAGCAACAACACCAAAAGAAGCTTGAAAGATCACCTAGTGACGGTGTTATCATCTCGTGCTCGAATTGCTTCCTGGATGGGGGCAACCTCTACCTCTTTTTGTACTCCGTATCTCCGGCATTCTTCCTGGCCAAAGTACGTGGAGGAACCTGCACCATGGCCCGCTCTGACCCTCCGAAAGACGTTCTTCACCGCGCACTCTTCCTCCTCAACCGTGGCTTCGGTGCGTATTCACTCTTCGGGAACAACTGTGAGGACTTCGCCATCTACTGCAAGACTGGCCTCCTTGTCAATACCAGCCGCAGTGGCCAGGTCAACAGTTTCATCAGCCTCGCTTCCATACCCTCTGAATTGTCATCCAGAAATATTACAGTTTCTGGCATCGCCGGTTTCGTGGCAGGCATCTTCCAATATAGCACATCGCGTTATTTGGATGACGTTGGTGTTAGGAAGGATGTTGTAAAGGTACCCGTCGAGAGTGTTACTCAGTTTGCTAATCAGTGGTCCACCACAACGGGTGAGAGGACCTGATTCGTTTACACATTTAGTCCCTCAAGCAGTATTTGTTGCTTGTCTTAATTTGTGCGTTTGTGGTTTAGTTCTTCTGTTGTTGAACTGCCAGTAAGCTGTTGAAACCAGTTCATGCTTAAACTTGTGGATCAAGAAAAATAGAGGGATCGAGTAGCTGCTGGTTTCTGTTATGAATGGATGTAGAGCCATCGATTTATAAAGAATAAATTATGTAATTAATTATGTATAATACTACAATTGCAGAAAGTTTTTTGTTAATTAATTAATTTACCCGTGTTTATTTCTCGTTACCATTTTATTTTTGTGTGGGAAATGCATCTGATTGCTATGTACTATTTATACATCCGATTTTCTCCTTCTTATTAATCCATTGTTTAAGTAAAACCTATGCACTGGCAAACAAGAGATAAAAGTGAAACAACAACATCGTTCAGCCGATCCAGTCATGAAGAACCACTTAATCAGCATGGAATTAGACAATTAGTGTTGTCGCGAAAACACTTCTCGGAAGGGTGCTCTCGGTACTTTCTTGTTTCTCGGGACACTCCGTTATCGGATACACAGATATAAGTCCATAACATAACATCGTCCATTAATAAATTATAATCCAACGTTTCCATACCCGCTCAAACCAGCAATTTCGTTGACATCCAACTCAGACATTTTTTCAAACATATCAACAGATTATAAGCTTCAGTGCTTCACTACTCACAGGAAGTCCAACAACTACACCACAACAACACAACAAAACACAAAACAAAAGCAACAAACAACAAGTACTGTTTGACAGCTACATGGAAGAGGGAAGATATATCATGCCGGCCCCTTGCCTCGGCGGAAGGGGAGGAAGAAGCTGCAGCAGTCTGATTGAACGAGTTTCTCAACGGGGACCTTTGTGACATTACTCCTATCACCAATGTCGTTGTAATAACGCAATTCTTTACGCATGCGGGGTTTGGCAGCCAGGCCATCAAGTCCACCCAGTAGGGAAAATGCGAATGATATAGTGGTGGTTATGGCGGCACTGGTTACCTGGCCACTGAGGCTGCCGCTGTCATTAGTTACGCAGAAACTAGTCTTGCAGTAGATTGCAAAGTCCTCACAGTTTTTCTTGAAGAGGGAGTAGGAGCCAAAGCCATGGTTAAGGAGGTAGATGGCACGGTAGATAACAAGGTCTGGCGGGTCCGAGGGAGCCATGGTGCAGGTACCGCCACGGTCCTGGTTCATGAAGAAGTCCTTCGATACAGAATAGGAGAATCGGTAGAGGTCACCTCCTTCCAGGAAGCAGTCAAGGCATGAAATGATAACACTGCCGGAAAGTGCTCTTTCAACAGGTTTTGTCTGATACCGCTGTTGTATGTTGCTACAACGCTGGCAGTAAGTGCTGGTGTGCGACAGGGGTGCGGAGCTGAAAATGAAGCGGTATAAGCTGGTCCAGGTACCAGTCGCCTTCCCTGCAACAGCAGTAGTGAAGTGGATCACCTTCTCATCTCCTGTGTGAATCCCTACACATATGCATCAATTAATTCCATTTCCTTCTCATGTACCTCTCTGTTCCTCATTGTTGCCTTGAAGAGAAGTAAGGAAAGTGATGAAGTGAAAAAAAAATTAAAGATGAGATAGGTTGCTTATACTGTTATACACTTATACATACCGTGGTGAGCATAGAAACCGGAGGAGCGCCAAGAGTAGATGTGATCTCCAGGCTGTAGCTCCTCACGAGCGATCTTGTTCGACAACATTTCCACCATGTATATTTGATTTGATTTCTTCTACTTCCTCGCCTTTAATCCAAGCTCTCTCGTAAGCTGTAATGTCTCCACTATCTCCGAAGTCTGATATATAGATCATGAACTCGGAACTCCATGACATAAAAAAAAATAGAATCAAGTTTTGTAGATGGTAGTCAATATGCTCTTGACAAAGTTCGAATTTTTCTTTAAGATCCACGCATGCATCAAAGAACATAATAACAATAATGGCTCAAAATCCTAAAAGACATCGGTAAAGAAATTGAGTTATTACAATGCAATCAATCAAGAAGAGTACTAAATCTTTCGAAAATCGAAACAAGAAAAGGAAAAAGTTACTTTTTCTCCTCAGACTTTTTCGAAAGAATCATTTTGGCCTTTGAACTGTTATTTGCACCAAAGTAGTCTTTATATTTTCAAGAGAAAAAAAATCAAACTATTCCTTGAACTTTTTTTAAAATCTCAAATTGGTCTATGAAATTTTAATATAGTCCAAATCTATAATAATATATTTGAATTTATAATATAATCCCAATAAGTTTGCATCATACCATAATTTTGTTGAAAATTACACACTTATGCCCCTCAACTATATCAATTTGTTTCTTCAATCAGGATTCAACTCGTCTTAACCATCTCATTGCCAATTTATTAATTAAATATAATGAAAAAAGAAATTTAGATCAGAATAAGTAAAAATTTCATGAATAACTTTTGTAAACAATAAAAATTTTGGGTCCAATTTGAGTTCTGTAAGAACTAATTAATTTGACTCTTTGTTTAAAGTGTAAAGATTGGTTTGCTGTAAATAAAAGTCATTTTCTGAGAAATTAGTTTGAGGACCAAAAGATGATGTTTTTTTCAAAATAGAAAAAAATTGTATTATTTGCATTTCTTTTGAAGTGATTCGCACCTTCCAATTTGGAAATAACATAGGGTCTTCTAATTAGCTCCATCAATCTAATACTGTATTGTTCATTTACTTTTAAAAATAGAAGATAGAACAAAAAAAGGTAAAAATAAACTGTAATTTGTTCATTTCATTTTTTACTTCACATTAATTTAATGTGATAATCAGTACTAGAGTTTCGATTATTGCTCTCGCAGAAAAATGCCCAAGACATAATTAAACATAGAAAAGACGTTATTTCTGTGGATTAACTTTAGAATTTAATTATTATTATTAACATATATACGAAGTGATTATCAATTTATCATAGCGATCAAGTGGTGATTATTAAGTGTGAAAAAGTGAAAATAAGACATTATTAAGTAATTATTAAAGAATATATCAGTGATTATTATACGGATCGTCAAATCCATGGAAAATAAATGAAATGAAACGAACGAAAACAAAACAAAAAATGATAATTAATGTACAAATAATTGTTATTTTGTTGGTTAAGTGATGATTTTATACATTAGGGATAATTATTTAATACGAACTCGTGATAATATTGTAATAACCCTAGATTTTAGTTTTTGAAAATAAGTGGTGACAACCACCAGCCATTAATTAACAAAAGCATTCGTTACAAAATTAATAATAAACTCGATCGAATCAACTACCCCTACTTGGTTGGAAGCCCAAAAAGGGGTTGCAATTCGTTGGGTTAAGATGTCATTTAAAGACGCGTTTGTTCTTCGAGATTCATGTAATTCTAATTTCATCATAGAGTACCGAGTAATTTCATCACGTGTACCAAAATAATCTATGTTAGTATGTAAATGAAACAGAGAAGAAGAAACTACTAGAATTGTTGATATTACTTTGATTATCTAATATTTTTTTCTTGGTAAAATAATATTTCACGGAAATAAAATCGTTTTTAGATTATTTTATTCTATTTCCGTGTATATAGATTCACAGAAATGACTTATCCACAGAAATAACTATACAATTTCACGGAAATAATCATGTGCTTCCACGGAGATAGTTTTCCACGAAAATAACTTATATGAATTGTCCAAATTGTTCCAAAATTTCCTTTCCTCTCCTGGTTCCCTCTAAAATTCGTATCTAAATCTGAATATTTCCCAATCCCACCATCGGTTCATTTCTTTTTAACCCAGAACCCTAACTCGCTCATTTTCTCTCTGTTGTTGCCACTCACTACGCCGCTTGTTGATCTAGTTACCTCCGCCTTTCTACGCCACCGCATAGTCGTGCACCACAATACTTACCTTGTCTCACCTCGCTTCGGCTAGTTCCATCTTGCTTCACGTCGCCTCTCTATGGCCAGCTCGGACGATCATGGTCGGGAGTTCCACCAAGGCTAATTCAGGTATATATATTCTCTACTCATATCGAAGATGTTTTCTCTAAATTTGTATTTAATTTTGTTGAATGCATTCCTCTAGTACTCATGTCTTTTACGATATTGTTTATTAGATGTGAGTTTCAATGCATATGAAGTGTTCGATAAAAATACTGTGTGAAATGAGCACAATTGAATCTGTGTCTTCAATGAATTTTCACCGGCCTCAATATCCACATAAACTTGAGTGTCATTGCAGTGTGCCCAAAGGACATGGGTCCATCTGTAAGAAGGTTGTATGTGCAAGGAAAGAAGATCGATGGTGCTGATACTAATTCTAGCTTTGTTGTCCACCAGGTATTACCATCCTCTTATTACAATTTGTTAGATCTTTACTGGACTGGTTTAGTACTCTGCCAGTATTATTACATGGTACATTACATATACAGTATATAGACGGGAGAGCAAACAAGATGTAGATGGGAGGGCAACAATTGGGACTCTCGGATGGTCAGTAACTCTTGGTTCCCCTTTCACTTATGCCACAACTCTTGAGATATTCATCTTGTATGAAGGCATATGAAACTAAAAACTTAAATGGTACCTTTATCAGAGAAGAATTCAGGTAGTGTAATTACAATTTTTCTTTTTTCTTTTACTGTTGGTGTCATATATATATGAACTTAGTAATGGAGATAGTCCAAATTACCATGGAATAGTTTAAAATTATCAATTGAAATAGATTCTTTTATTAGATAACAAAAGACTTATTCTAATGAACTGGTACTAGTACTGATATAGGTCTTGGTACAGGGACTGGTATTGGTACTGGCACGAGTACAAACACATGAGTTAGTTCTGGTTCGACTGCTTTGAACTCTAGTCCCAGTTCAGTATTTGGAACTGACAACCCGACAGGTGCAACAAACAATTCAGTTTCGCTATCTGCAAGTTGGAAAACCATATTATTTATTACCAGAGATTTAAAAAGCTGATGTGAGATTTAAAAAATTGGAATAACTAAGCTCTTAGTTTGTTTTAAATTTTTTATTTGCAGGGATATTGACTGGAATAACTAAGCTCTTCGATGGCAGTCATGGTCAATTTGGTAAATCTTCTGTTAGATCAATTTATTTGTTTCTTTTTTATATATTTGATATTTAACAAAAATAATGTTGAATAGACCCACTTAATTTGTGCAATTGTTCATTGCAAAAGTTCTAATAGGAATTACAATGGGATATAATTGTAAGTTTGCAAGTTATAAACTGTTTGCGATTGAGATTTTTCACAATTAGGTGACTAATATTGTTACATGTATGTGAAATCATTGATTCTTGAAATTTTAATTTCTTTATAATTGGTACTCTTGGTACTGTCCGGTACTAACTTCAAATCATGAACAATTTTTGTATTATGGCAAATTAAATGGCCAATTTATTTTTGTCTTTTGTGCACAAGGAATCCAATTGCAAGGGTAGAGTGAATGGAATGTCAGAAGCTGAATGTAGACATTGAATGGAAAAGAGCAAATAACATAAGAATTAGACAACTTATTGGAACATAGATAAATTAATTTTGGTTTTTGACATTTTTGTATAGACTTTAGTTGGAATGAAGTATGTTAGTTTTGGTTACTTGTATAATATGAGTATTTTTAAATTTGTTTCGGAAATTATAAAATTATTATTACTATATTTTCAAATAATTTCTGCTTTTATGGTGTAATTATGAAAATTTCTAAATCAAAGCTAATTGCAATATTTCAATTTTAATTGTTTGTCATTCAATGAAATGATGCCATTTGTGGCATATATGTTGATAAAAAATTAATTATTTTTGTGAAAACGTTGGTGTACCATGTTGACAGAATTAGTATTTTCATAGATATCAATTAGTATTTCTGTGGATGATTATAAAAAATTCATGGAGTGATCCATGGCACGGGCCATGGCCCATTAGAGAAAGTATTTCTGTGGAAACAGTTCCGTGGATATACCCACGGAAAAAGTTGTTTCTGTTCACTTCAACGGAAATAGTAGTATTTGTGTCGAAAGTTGTTCCGTGGGAGCAGTTGCGTGGTAATTCCACGAAAATAAACCCTATTCCGTGGTTATGTCCACGGAATAGCCTTTTTTTCTTCCACAGTAATAACTCATATTCTAGTAGTGAGAATAATTAATGAAACTGCTCCGTTTTGTAGCGCTACTCAACGCACCTCAACATTTTGATAATAAGGAAAATGCTTGTTAAGTAAACTCGTACACTGAACTGAACTCTTTCCTACCTGTAAATCCGAATTCACATTTTTCAAAATAAAAAATGTTAGAAATGCTCAGTCCTCCTAAAAATTTATCGCTGCCTGCACAGTAACTGTTAAAGCGCTGCTATAATTTCAGCATGTAAATGCTGCCCATTTCCAGTTTAAAAATAGTTGATTATTCCAAAAATACGAATTCGTAAATCTAGCTTTATGTATGGCTCGTTTCACAGACGTTCCTCTCTCTTAGCTCACACACACACATACTTAGAGAGAAAGATAGATCACCAGTGCAGAAACTTCCTTTCTTGGGATAGAAAAAGCCTACCTGAGTAGGCTCAGGGTACGACAACAACTGTATTACTCCCTAGCTATCCTCGCTCCGTGCCTTCCCTTCCAGCGACGGGAAAAGAATTGCATCAATCCACCCTCAATCCTCGCTGCAAGACAATAGATTTTAGTATTGAGTCTTCACTCTGTTGTCCTCCACTCCCCTCCCCTTAATCCACCTCTGAATTCTTCTCTTTGGAGCAGGATTTTATTTTCCCTCCTCCCCTCTCCTTCTTTATCATCCATTGGAGCACAACCTAAAGAGTATTAATATCACTATTCAAATATTTCCATTTTATGTTTGGCACTTTCTGTGTGCTAGAATAAAGCTCTATTTCGGTTGGAGTTGCCAACCGAACTCATAGAGCACAACAATCGGCTGCATTTTCTGTACAAAAATATAAAAACAAATTGAGTACTCCAGAAATGAATATATTGAATACTTCGAATTAGGGTTGCAAATGAATCAAACTCGAATGAACTGGCTTGTGTTTGTGTTTGATTTGAAATCAATTTCGAACTAATTTGATTTGAAATAAAACAAGTTTCGAACGTTTTAACTGCGTGAAGTTTGAGTTTGATTTGATACTGATTCGAATCGAACTCGAACTAATTACGAACTATAGATTTTTTGTTGCTCAACCGAAAAATAGTAAATGCCGATGATGAAGATGAGGAATATTATCTAAATGAAGAGGATAAAGAGTAGGATGTTGGCAATGAAAACAATGCATGTGAACTAATTAGAGAGTATATGAATGAAGATGAATATGCTAGCATTGAAGATACATGAACTAACTATCTCTAATGAAAATGAAGATGAAGTAGATAATGTAGTTGAAAAAAGAGAGAGAAAAATATCAATAACATTCGAATTATATAGTCTGCGAAAAACATTCGAACGAACTATGTCAAGTTTGAGTTTAATTTGATACTAATTTGAGCGAACTCGAAGCACATACTACATATATATCAATAGTCTCGATATCATCTGACGATTCAGATCTCTCAAGATTCGAATTGTTTTAGTTCACGAACAGTTTCGAACGAACCGACCCTAATTTGAGTTTGATTCAAAATCATTTCGATCTAGTTTGATTCGATTTGAAACTAATTTTGAACGTTTCTCAACTCGAACTCGAACGAATTACGAACTACGAATTTTTCTTGCAGCCTGACTTCGAATACTCCGGATCTTTCGATTTGATGTAGATGCGAATATTGATGTATCTTCAAGATTGAAATAATAAGAAACACTCAGCATACTCATCTAAGTATTCAAAATTTTCCAAAATATAAAATGCTAAAAGAGTAACACGGTAAACAAACTTCTGCAATTATATATACTTCATATTCCATGACATAACAGCGTCCATTAATTCATTATAAATCCTACGTTTCTACGCCCATTTTTACCAGGAAACCAGCAATTTTCTTTACACCTAGCAAAACATATCTGGAATTGTAAGCCTCAACTGTTTTCCATAACTTATTGGCAGTCCGGCAACTGCACCACAACAACAGAAAGACAAAAAGCAACAAGTACACTGTTTCACAGTTGCACGATGGAGGGAAGAGAGCGTGTTAAGGAGTCAGGTCCTTTCACCTGTGTAGGGAGCTGCAGAAGTTTCAACAAGCCTCTCGACGGGGACCCTTGTTACATCTTTCCTAACACTAATGTCGGAGTAATAACGCAATAAGCAATGCACACTGTAGGCACCAAACATGCCAAACACAAGGAGTACGATAGTTGTGGCCATGGCAGAGATGAGCTGGCCGCTAGCACTTCTTCTGGCATTGTTCACGAGGATGCTGGTCTTGTAGTAGATTGTGAAGTCCTCGCAATTTTTCTTGAAGAGGTTGTAGGAGCCGAAGCCGTGATTGAGGAGATAGACAGCTCGGTGGATAACAAGGGCTGATCGATCGCAGCGAGCCATGGTGCAGGTGCCACCACGGGCCTGGGCCATGAAGAAGGCCTTGGACACAGAGTACGCAAAGCGGTAGAGGTTGCCTCCGTTCAGGAAGCAGTCAAGGCAAGAAATGATATGTTGAAAATAACAAATCCTTAAAGGATTAAAATGTAAAATAGAAAATAGAAAAGTAGAAAGCACTGTACTGAGTACTGTATAACGGAAACAAAAGATCCGTTAGAATTCGATTATAAAAGAAGTGTAAAACAGAAGAGGAAAGACATTGAGAAAAAACTCAAATAAAAAGAAAAATTTCATAGAAAACAATTCCTCTTATTTTTCACATGGTATCAGAGCAGTATTGTATCACTGTATCTGTCCTAACCAGTGCCATTTCTCTTACCAGAAACCTTTGCTCATCATTTACCAACCAGAAACCCCACTAAACTGTCTCTTTTTTTCACCTACAGTTCTTAAAAGAACTGAGTACCAAAAAAACCAGAGAGCAGCAAACATACCAAGATGTCAGGAGAAACACCTGTACCACAAAATGTCACCAACACCATAACCAACATCGAACTTGGGTCATCCCAGATCTCAGAAAGATTGGGAAACCACAATTTCCAATTATGGAGCAGAGCAATAATCCTTACTCTACACGAGAAGGAGCTCTATGAACACATTACTGGAGAAGAACCACAACCAGATGCCAAGCACGTCACTGAGTTCAAACAGTGGCGTAGAAATGAGTACAAAGCCATCAATCTCATGCTCAATTCCATGGAACCCAAAACCAAACAATTGTTCATGTTCCATGATTCATCTCACAACCTCTGGGAAGCAGTAAATCTGCATTTCAACCAGAAAAAGAACTTTTCCCACATTTACTAGTTAAAAAAAGAGATCCAAGGTCTGAAACAGAACCAAAGACCCATGATTCAGTACATAGGTGACCTGAAACGAAAATGTGAGGAGTACTACCAGTACCGAGCACCAACCTCAGATCCAGCCATTATCAAAGAAAGAGAGCATGAAATGTTGTACCAGTTCTTATCTGGACTGGACGAATCGTACGAGCAAATGAGAGCCCAGATCCTTTTCTCAGTCGAGCTTCCAACCCTAGAAGACGCCATGGCTCGCCTCCAGGGGGAAGAATCTCGACGAGGACTAATGGGTAGCACCTCAATCCCGCAAGAGAGGACAGAAACCCTAGCCATGGCAGTGAATCGAAACCTCGGCCACAACTCACAACCAAAAGGGGGAAAACACAGAAGGTGTGACCACTATAATCGAGATGGACACGAAAAGGGTAAATATTAGCATCTCCATCCCGAGCTCCGACCTGCCTGGTGGAACGAAGATCGGGCAAGAATCACAAAGGGGGAGAGGAAGGGATTTAACGCACAGACGGAGAAAAAAGAAGGAGAAAGAGGCGAGAAGATTCAGGAAGAGAAGAATCGAGAAGGTGTCTCTCACCGAGACGATTCGGTTCACACCAAAATAACTTCTCTGCTGGCCCGACTAAATTCTCTCTGTGCGATTCAACAGCCCAACACAGGTTCTTCTAAAACTCAATATTTCAGCCCAAAAAATAATATAGCAAATGGTAATGAACTGAACTCTGGCCCAACAGAGCAAATTTACCAAATACCTTAGAAAAGGACCAATACAGCCCCAGACAGAAAATACACTTTGTTAGGAAAATCTAGAACAATTTCTGAAAACAGAAATAATGAATTAGTTTGGATTTTAGATTCTGGTGCAACTGACCATATGACCGGAAATGAAATCCTTTTGCATAACTACCAAAAAAATCATACACAAGAATTTGTGTATGTTGCCAACGGTGAAAAAATGAAAATTTGTGGTTATGGTACCATTAAGATTTTCTCAAGAAATATTGAACGAGTATTACATGTTGAAAATTGTACATCTAATCTACTTTCAATAGGAAAACTTTCAAAAGAATTAAATTCTAAAACTATTTTCTCAACAAACAATGTGTTTTTTCAGGATTTAAAAACCCAGAAGATGATTGGTGAAGGAAATTTTAAAAATGGATTATATATTTTGAATATACCCAAGTTTCTGTTTTACTCCAAAAATCAAGAACTTGGGGACTTATGGCATAAAAGAATAGGTCATCCGTCCGATAGAATTTTTAAATATGTATTTGATTTCCCAATCGATTGTAGCAAGTGTGAGACATGCAAACTAGCTAAACACACAAAGCTACCTTTTGTACTATCTAATACTAGAAGTAAAGAAAAATTTGAACTTATTCATTCTGACGTTTGGGGACCTGCTCCTGTGGAAACTTACAATGGTTTTAAATATTTTGTTACTTTTATTGATGATTTTTCCCGACTAACTCACCTGTATTTACTAAGACATAAAAGTGAAGTCCCTACTGTATTTCAAGAATTTTTTAACTTAGTTGAAACTCAATACAATGCAAAAATTAAAACTCTTAGATTTGATAATGGTACAGAATTTCTAAACCAAACTATGACTAATTTTCTTAAACAAAAGGGAATTGTGCATCAAACTACGTGTGTCTATACACCTCAACAAAATGGAGTTTCCGAAAGGAAAAATCGCCATCTTCTTGAGGTAACTAGAGCACTAATGTTCGAAAACAATGTCCCTAAAAAAATTTGGTCAAATGCGGTTCAAACTGCAACGTATTTAATAAATAGATTGCCAAGCGTTGTTTTAGAAAATAAAAGTCCGATAGAAATCATTTACAAAAACAAACCCAACACTAATTATCTAAAAGTTTTTGGATGCATATGTTTTGTACATCAAAACAAAAGAGATAAGCTTGATCATACTTCCATCAAAACTATTTTTTTAGGATATTCGTTACAAAAGAAAGGATATAAATGTTATGATCCTATAAACAAAAAGTTATATGTTTCTAGAGATGTAACATTTTTTGAAGATAAACCATTTTATTCCAAGCATAATGAAAATCTTGAAGATACCATAGCTGCAAATGATTTTGACTTTCCAACTATTAATCAATTTGAAGAGCAAGTTGTGTTAGGAAATGAAGGAATAGAAGAAAATTCCGACCTTGATATAGGATCGGGAGAGGATCCAATACAGGGGGAGATAGAACACGAGCAAGAAGAAATTGAGCCAAGAAGATCATCACGGCCAAGTCGACCATCTTCAAGGTTACGAGATTTCGTAACCTATAAGGTTCAATATCCTATTCAAAATTTTATTTCATATGATAAAGTATCAAAATGCCATAATGCATTTCTTAAATCCATCGATGAAATAGATGAACCTAATATCTTTGAAGAAGCCAAACAACATATAGTCTGGAAAAGGGCAATGAATGAGGAATTAAAAGCACTCGAAAAAATGACACTTGGGAAATTGTTCAATTACCTCAAGATAAAAAACCCGTTGGGTGTAAATGGGTTTACAAAATTAAATACAAAAGCGATGGTACCATTGAACGGTACAAAGCAAGATTAGTTGCCAAAAGTTATACACAAACATATGGTATTGACTACCAAGAGACCTTTGCCCCCGTAGCAAAAATGAACACCATAAGAATTTTATTGTCTATAGCCATAAATAACAGTTGAAATCTATACCAAGTGAACGTAAAAAATGCATTCCTTCAAGGAACACTTGAGGAAGAGGTATATATGACATTACCACCTGGCCATATTTTGGAAAACAATGCTAACCTTACTTGTAGACTAAAGAAATCAATTTATGGACTAAAGCAATCTCCAAGGACATGGTATGGCAAGCTATCTTATTTCTTAATAAGTTGTGGGTTCAAAGTAAGCCAATCTGATACCTCGCTATTCTCAAAACATGAGGATAATGATACTACCATAGTATTAGTATATGTTGATGACATAATTATAACTAGGAACAATTATAACAAAATTAATGAGGTGAAAAAATCACTGAAAGAACAGTTTGAAATAAAAGATCTTGGTAGGTTGAAGTATTTTCTAGGAATAGAAATAGCTCATTCTACCAAAGGTTTATTTATTTCACAAAGAAAGTACACTCTTGACTTGTTAAAAGAAACCGGTAAGTTAGGAACCAAACTCGCTGCAACCCCAATTGATAGTAACTGTAAACTAAATACTGAAGATGGTGAACCCTTAGAAAATATTACTCAATACCAAAGACTGGTAGGTAAATTAAACCTAACGGTAACAAGACCAGATATATCCTTTGCGGTAAACCAAGTTAGTAAATTTATGCAAGCACCAAGAAAACCACACCTTGATGCTATCGATAGGATTTTAAGATACTTAAAAAATCACCCGGAAAAGGTATTTGGATGAAAAATAATAATTCTAATGATGTATGTGGCTATTCTGATGCAGACTGGGCCGGAAGTTTTGATCGAAAATCAACGACTGGCTATTGCACGTTTGTAGGCGGAAATATAGTCACATGGAAGAGCAAGAAGCAAAATGTTGTGGCACGGTCAAGCGCAGAAGCTGAATATCGAGCTATGGCATCCACAGCAAGTGAACTTACATGGATCAAACAATTGCTCGGAGAATTAAATTTTCCGATCAAGGATCCAATGAAAATGTACTGTGATAATAATGCGGCAAGACATATTGCTTCAAACGCCGTGTTTCACGAAAGAACAAAACATATTGAAATCGATTGTCACTTTGTACGAGAAAATGTGCAAGCAAAAGAAATTGAAACTCCATATGTACGAAGTGAAGATCAATTGGCTGATGTCTTCACCAAAGGACTGATCCCGAAGACATTTGATAACATAGTTAACAAGCTTGGATTATTAGATATCTATAATCCAGCTTGAGGGGGAGTGTTGAAAATAACAAATCCTTAAAGGATTAAAATGTAAAATAGAAAATAGAAAAGTAGAAAGCACTGTACTGAGTACTGTATAACGGAAACAAAAGATCCGTTAGAATTCGATTATAAAAGAAGTGTAAAACAGAAGAGGAAAGACATTGAGAAAAAACTCAAATAAAAAGAAAAATTTCATAGAAAACAATTCCTCTTATTTTTCACATGATAACGCCACCGCGAAATGCTATTTCAACAGGCTCTGTTTGGTACTGGTGTTGTGCATCGGGGGTGAGGAGCTGGAGATGAATTGATCTATGCCAGTGCTGGTGCCGATCTCCTGCCCTAAAGCCCTAGTGAAGTGAATCACTATCTCACCTCCTATGTAGATGCCTGCATATAAATATATATATGCATCTTTTAATTTCATTTCCTTCTCATGTATATTTTTCCCTCATTGTAATATTCCCCTTGAAGAAAGATAAGAAAAGTGATGAAGTGCAAAAATTGGTATCTTTTACAAACCATGATGAGCATAGACACCGGCGGCACGCCAAGAGTAGATGTGGTCACCGGGCTGCACCTCCTCCCGGCCGATATTATTCGACAGCACTCCCACCATTTGACCAATCTTGTTCGACATAATGCCCGCCATTAATATTGGCTTTGATTCCTTTTACTTCCTCGCCTGGCCCTTTGAGGTCACCAGGTCAGTTGTAATGTCTCCATCTAAGAAGTCAGACAGTTCATGAACCCGGAACTGTAATTAAAAAAATCGAATTAATTAAGTATATATTATAGTACACATTTTGATGGTAGTCATTAAACTTGACCTTGAAGCTAGAAATTTTCTTTAAGATCCATGCATCAAAGAACTTAGACTACAATAGGAATGGCTCAAATTTCTAAGGATACGCTAGAGAAATTCATTTATTGCAATCCAATGATCAATGATCAGGGGAGCAAAAGATCTCTCGAAACAAAAAAGAAAAATTCACCTTTCTTCCTCGAACTTGTTTTTTTTTAAATTAAGTGTGGTCTTTAAACTTTTATTTGCTTTAATTGGTCCTTAAACATTTTAAGCAAAATCAAAGTGGTCTTTAACTTTTATTTGGACCAAATTAGTCTTTATATTTTACAAGAGAAAGAATATATCAAATTAGTCCTCGATCTTTCACAAATAATTTGTATTTGGAATTAAATATATATAGAAAATCTAATAATTAATGTATTTGAATTTCTAAAACCCCGATAAATTTGCTTAATACCAAAAGTATGTTGAAAATTAATCAAAAGCTGCATCTAAAAAATAAACTTATCAGATAAATAAAAAAATAAACTACTTGCAAGTTTGATTGATGAATGAGATTGAGTTAATAAACAAAAAAAGTAATTAAGTACCTTTCAAATCCGTTTTCTAATATATGTAGCAATTAATTCTTTCAACGCCCTCATGTCTTCATGTCTATACAACCCGATATTCTACACTCGAAGATAAAACTTATTAGATGCAATATTTAAAAGATAAGAATCGTAAAGACTAAAGTTGAGTTTAAGAGAAGATGAAAATAAAGAACAAAGAAGAAATATCACTAATTCGATTAGTGTAATACGAGTTATACCTTTGACAACTTATTCGGTGAAAATATAATTATGCCGGTTTTTTGTTAAAAAACGGTGATAATATGCTTCCTTTAATAACCCTAACTGCGCACAACTGGTCTCTCCCAATCAGCAGTCGCTAGCACAACTAGCCAAACTCTCTCCCACTTCTCAACCTAGCTCATTAATGGTGAAAAATTGTACGTAGTTGTTCTTCTTTTTTCTCAAATTTTTACAATAACTTAATTAAATATTTTGTACTTCATTTAGCTACTTGTCATTATTTCTTTATTTCTTCAATAAAAATAGAATAAAAAATGAAGAATTTTACACAAATTGTTCAAAATAATATGAATTTTTTTTTGTAATTTTTATTGTTTATTGTATATAGAAGGAAGATTAAAGAGATTAAGAAAGAGTGATACTTGTGCAAGGTGAATCGACTGCATCTCTGCTATACTACTAAGCACTTAACTTGGCTGATCCTGCAACGATTGAGATTTACTTTCAAAATTTTGAAGCTAACATGAGCCGTTCGATGAAGCTACTTTTTTAATTTGCGACATCGCTTCTACTACAGTAGTGTGTAGAAGCCCAAAATTCTTTTTTATTATATGACGAAACGGATTTTCTCTGCCTAATCGTTTATTCTTCGCCACATATTATCCGTGAACTCATTTTCCTTCCTAAATCTTTCGCCGCTCCCTCTAAACCTACTCTTCCAAATGGCCAAACACGATGTCTTCTGCCTCAGCGTCGCCGCCCCTCCTCTGATTCCCTCCTACCCATCTTTCATCACTAACCCTAACCCCTACTCCCCAACCCCGACCGTTTCTCTCATCGCCGACACGGGCTCATCCGTCTCCTCTACTGTATTTCACAATCAAATTACTGATGTCGTTGGTGATGCCCTGGAGGTTCCCACCACCGAGTTCTTCTCGCTCGATGTCGTTTCACCTACGCCGGCTATATATAGTGATGATACTGCGACGGTAAATTCTCCCTGCCTCTCCCTTTCTTTCCCTGCGCTCACAAAGAGCAAGATCTTGCGTTCCCCGCGCTCACAAAGAAAGCAAGATCTTGCCTTCCCCCATACCCTCGTTCGCCTCTCTCGCACCGTTGCAACCTCATGTCTCTATCTCTTCTTTGTCCTCACAGAGATGGATTATCTCCCTCTCACTCCAACACAACTGCTCTCTCCCTGTTTTACTCATTGTGCCTCTACTTATCGTAAGTTACTTATCTTAAGTTACGATCGATGCTCTCTCACTAATCAAGTACTTGGGGGGACTACATGGTTGTCAATTTGGAGCAAAATAAGCTAATTACCCTCAATTATGTGAAATTTAAGAAATTTACTAAAATCGGAAGTCAATTGTAACGAGTTGTCTGGTAAATAACCCCATCGCTTGTTATTCTCTCACTTGAAGCTCTCTCTGTTGCAACTAACCCCATCCCCTGAAGCCTCCTCGCATTCCCTTCAGTCGCGCCGTCAGAGAAGGTTTTGTGCTCTCCTTCAGCCAAGGCAGGTTAATTTGTTTGCTAAATTTTTCTTTTGTAGTTAAGAATCAATCGGGTATTTCTTTTACTATTTTTTGTTTCTATAGATACCTTCTGTTGTTTAATTTGGTAGTCACCCATTATTTTTCTATTCAATGCATCTGTTATCTCAGATTTTCGTCTGATTCTTTATCCAAACAAGAAATAAAATTTACTGGTGGTGTCACTGCTCATTTCTCTGATTGTTATTGTTTATTCCAACTCAATTTTTTCTGACTGAGAACAACAGTAGAACTATGTGCAATCACTACAAATAAAAGTCAAGGTATGCCCAGTAATTAATCTATCGGAATTTTGTAGATACTTCCTGACAAATTCTGTGAACTATATCTTTATATTTTATATATAGTTTCTATCAATGAAGCTTGCTGCTGTGAATTCAATTCTGGATTCTGACACTGATGGCTTCATCAATTGAGTTGCCGAGCCTTATAAATATCCCTTGTACATATGTGGTGCTTTCAGTAGAAGATGCTTGTCAGTAGGGTAGATCAACTACAACACAGCAGTGGGCAGACAGACAACATGGTGATCATTTAAATAGGTCACCGCTGAAGGAACACTGTGTTTCACATAGCTGCCGAGCAAGGCCAAATCAAACTTCCAAAAAAGTTCATAAAAAACCCAACAAGTATGTAGTAATACAATTTCATGATTTCATTGCCATTTTTGTACCAGTCCAAAACACCGATGTACCAGTAAGTTTGAATTTGTTCTTCTTCTTTTGATCGGCTGATGTATACTTCCATGTTCACATTTTCATTAAAATTAATGAGAATTCTTAAACTATGAATTTGCATTCACTATTCATGAGTTTGTCTTTCGTATCTTGTAGGACCTAGCACTCATCCTAGACAAGGCCAAGGCCAAGAGCTATCTCGGCAAGCCATGGAAGAAGTATTCGCACACCGTGATCATGGAGTAAAATCGGCAAATTTATCCACCCAGACGATTTCAGCAGAATGTTAATTGTCTTGACACTGTTCTTAAATTTTTTCGCATACTGGGTTGAAGGGATCAATTGACCCTCTTCTCGAAGAAGCTGACATAGACAAGGATGGGAAGATAAGTCTTGATGAATTTCAGAGCCTTTCGAAAACTACAAGATGAGTTCTCGCAAAATACGAGCCCCTAAGTGAGACTTGAATTCTAGAGAAAATTGAGCACATGGCCTATAATGGTTGAACAACTATGCCAAGTTTACATGCTGTAGAGTACGAGCAGCTAATAGGTATTTCTAACTTCTACTTCTCCTTTCCATTGTAAAATTCAAGTTGTTATATTCACCAAATCAACTAGCTGATATATTCACCAAATCACTAACCAAATCCTCATTCCAAAATATTTTATCCAAGTTAGGTTCTTTTGACGTCTATGAACCAAACTTGAGGGGGAGTGTAAAGGAGTAACCCAAAAGATTGCATATCTTGGATTGTATCTTCATGATTTGCTACCCTTAATCTTCTCAAGACCGTTGATCACTTTCCCATTATGTTTTATTGTTAGCTGTACAATCCGTTGGTTATATTCCATATACAGTACACCAATTATAGAAAGACAGTTGTTGTATCCAGGGGCGGAGCTATTCAAGTGCAAGTCCGAGCAAGTGTCCGGATTTGATTTTCTAAAAACGCAAAATTTAGTGTATTTTTAATTATTTTTGTAGTGAAAAATAAGTTTTTAGCGATATTTTAGTGGGTTTTAATGAGTTTGTGCTCGGGCTTAATCTCAACTTCAGTGTCCGAGCTTAGTTGTGCCTGAGCTAAAATAGCCTCTGAATCCGCCCCTGGTTGTATCATTGTAAATTTGTATGTATATCTTTTGCTCCTTACTAAGCACCTAAGTGTGCTGATCCTGCAACGGTTGGGATCTCTTTTCAAAATTTCGGAATAAATAATAGCCATCAGATGTAGCGTCATTTTTAACTCAACGCAATTGTTGCAATTTTGTGTGTAGAAGCTCAAAATTATGCTCTAACCAATGGCGAAGCGAATCGTTTTGGAAAAATTCTCTACTCTTGCCACATTAAATCGCGTCGCTTCTGTAACCCTAGATTTCTCTCCGCCTCTGTTATCCATCTCTCTGACTCTCTCTATGTTATCCCTCTCTCTCTCAGCGAGATCGTGAAATCCCTCCTCGCACTAGACCTATCAGCCTCGCTCTCCCTCTACACTCTTCGCACCTAAGCGACAAGCTCATGGAGGAGACGCCGCACACTGTTCTTGCCGTGGATGTGTACAACGAAAAGATCAAGCAGGCGGTGGATGTGTACAACCGACTCGGTCGGAAAACTGATGCTCAGGTTCTTCACGAATCTCCCCTTTTTTTCTTCCAATTTACGATGGGATATTTCGAATTTTGTGAGATTTTCATCAGCAATTTCTCAATCAGTATGACATTCAACTATCTTTTGGCATATTGTAAACTGACTGGAGAGGATCGCGAACTGTTCTCAACTCATCTCTTTTTTTTGTTGGAAGCGGAGAAACATCTTCATGATTGTTCACCTTTTTGTTTCATGGCGCAAGGAAATTTTTGTCCAAACTTTAATTGCCCAAACAAATATGTGCCAAATTTTGTTTCTTTTGTGTCACTAATCAGTGAATTCATTGCTTAAAATAGGCTTCTTGAGGCACTAGAAGATCTAAGATAACGTGGGACTAAGATGATGACTGTACTGATACTAAAATTTAAAAATGCTAAGCAAAAGGATTATATGTTGCTGGTTGCTCCTGTTAATATATTTGTCGGTAATATTCTTAATTTTCTGTTCTTACTGCATGTTCAATTTATATACAAAAGTACTGGTAGGAATCTAGGTGTTATTGCTAGCAGTGATGTTCTTATTAAAACCTAAGAACTGATTTGTTCTTGCTATTTGTTCTATTTACTGTTTGTTTTTCTTTTCTTGTTATTTTTTATCATTTCTGTTGAGTTATTGTGGTATAGGCTTGATATCCTCGCCAAGAACTTCGATGTTGTCGCCCATTGTCAGGTTATATGATTTTTTTAATAGTGCATCATTAAGATAGAATTCGAAAGTTAAAGTAGAGGGGTTATTTCTTAAAGAATTAGAGGTAGTTGAGTGATCATATTTCAATTAATTATCTTTTTTGCATTTGCATCAATTCACAAAATATTTTAGTGTAGTGAGTTATGTCACAAATAATGAACTTCTTCAATTTTCTTTTAAAAGTAACATATGGTCATAGAAATGGTAACTTGGCTAAATTTCATAGAAATAGTATCATATGGTCATATTTAATTGGATTTGGTCATCTTTAACTGTATTTATTGTTTGATAATTAGGTGTTGGCTTTATTCAAAAGGAGTATGTAGGCTGTATGGCACGTAATTTTGTAGGTACCATTTTCTATAGTTAGCTTATCAGACCATTTTCCTATTTCTTTTTTTTTCGAAAACTATTTTTCTATGAACTTAGTATTATTTCTCTTTTATTATAAGCATGTGCTGTAGAATCAAGTTTGTATAGTAAAGTGCCATTTGATATTCTATCTGCATGCATTAAGCACCCTGGTTTGACTGTGTGTATAGGTATGTTTATTTATCTTTGTATTAAATTGAACTATGTTGGTTTTGTACTTCTTATTTGTACCATATTGGTCACACATACCATCATGCACCAGGTTGTGTCTAGAGGTAAATGAAGGAACTACTTTCGAGTTGCAAAATTGGAACTAAATTGGTTAACATCATTTGAAGTTTAATTTTAAATTTATTTTGGTGATATAGAAATCGGTTAAATCTGGCAGTAATAACAGAACTAAGAATAAAAGAGGCTCAACAGGGATATACTGGAGCTTGGTTGAATTCTTTATCGTACAAAATTATTTGGTACCAGTACGGTAGTGTGACAAGTTACCTTTCAACCAATAAAATTGCAATCTAACTTTAGTTGAAATCTGTTTTATTTATTATTTTATTTTTATTTAATATTGGCAAAAGTGAGAGGCAACTATGTAAATCACTTATTGCATGGATCGTGGGAAACACAGAAGCTTCTAAAGATGACAACTTTGTCCTTCTAAGAAAGGCTGATCTTCTATATCTATTTAAGTCTTTCTAATCATTCATTGTATTAGTTTTGTTTATTAAGTTTACTGTAAATTTTGTCATATGATGTTGCTCAAGTCAAAAAAGCAGCCTGTTACCATTGAGCTTTGCATCAGGTATACTGTTTCAATCAATGCGTATTATCTGCTGGTACTGAACCATTCCCCAAATGGTGAATGACCTCTTATAAATGCTTTGCAACTTAGCCTCACTATGTTCTTGTCTACCTCACCTTTTTTCTCAACTAATCCAATGTTTGTTCTACTCACATCAATGGCCAAATCTGTACTGGTTAATTTAAAAGTAGCATTCAAATTCATGGCTCACCAGTCGTGTGTAGCAATTGGTGAGGTTACTTTTAGTTGCATATTTGAGATAGTCTATTTGTTGTATACTCTGAAAAGTTTTTGCGGGGTGGGGTACGCGTTATGACGCAGGATCCAGTTGCATATTTTCTAAGAGGCTTAGAAAATATAAATCTTAGACCCTGTATCAACTGCACAAAGAACATATTTGGAGGCACATCTGCTGATAATTGATATTTTGACAAACTATTTTTTGAATGTTTCCTTTTTCTAGCTTTTAAAGCTTAAAGTTGTTTTCGTTTTGTAAATAGCAGTCACATTCTTTTTTGAAGTTGGACCACCCGACATTTGAAAGCAGGAATCAATTACCTTTTAGAAGTTGGCATCAGTAAGAATTTGGGATAAAATAATTTGACAAAATCTGATTAACTTATAAAAGTAGGAATTAATCAGTAGTTTTGTTGACCCAGAACTGTGTCATAGAATACATATTTTTTATCTCTGTGCGGGTCAGGTCTGTGCCACCCTGATTTGATCGTTTACTTCAAATTTTGTTTCAACAGGGAGGCCTAAGAGGAACTTCAAGTAGAATAAATCACTGCTTTACAGAACATATTTCTGATCACTTCAATAATATTACTGTAACTTGAGCAACTACTCAAACTATGAGGTATCTATTTCTTTTGCAGGTGTTAATTATTGGATGGAAAACTTTTATTTTTTTTTACAAACATGAACATTTAATTTAGGATAAAGTTCTATACTAATATATCATTTTATTTTATATTCTATGGATGTAAATGGTGATGTGTTAGTTCTAGAAATAAAAGAGAATTCGGTTGACATACTAATAAAGTAATAATTAAAGCAACATGTAGGGAAGGGGATTATTGTTCTAATGCTAAATCCATTTTTTTTTTTTTTTTGAAAAATAGCTACCTCAAGTGGAGGCGCCAACTTCCACTAAAAAGAAAGCAACATACAAAATGTACCAGGTTTCTAGCATAAGAGTTTTATGCTATCTAATGCTAAATCCATTAATTAAAATTATTGCTGAAATTCTTTTAGTAAGAAGTAAATTTTAGCTTTTTGGATATTAATATATTCTAAACATTTTATATGAACCATAAACAAATATAATAATTTTATTAAGATTAATACGTTGCAACGCACGGGCACAATACTAGTCTGCCTATATATATGTACCATGTACAGCAGTGTTGAACATAATAATATTTTTTACTATTTCTATTATTCAAACGTTTTATGGTATCAAAGCAGGAACCGAACCTGCTAACCAAAGCCACTCTCTGATCCAAGCTACCGGCAAGCCATGTCAACCGACAAAGATGGTGAAACCGATCCATTAAGGCAAAACAGAGAAGAGCATCAAAGGTTACCCGGTAAGGCTGTGCCACCATCTGCCTACTACGATGCAAATCTAGCACAGAAGCTCACAACCGAACTCTTGAATATATGGTAATAACTATCTGACTTGGTCTGAAGCTGTTTTGTTAGCCCTTGGTGCAAAATCCCTGTTACACCATGTAACTGATATTACAAACACCCCCAGCCATGCCGACTCATATTACGATTATTGGGTCGCTGTTGATAAACTGGTTAGATTATGGATCTTAAATTCCATGGAAATCTCGATCTCTAGATTGTTTTTTAGCTCTGCATCAGCTTTTGAGTTATGGCAATCAATCAAAGACATGTTTGGGCACCAAAACAATTTTGATCGCATATTTGAACTTAAACGGGAATTGTACCAAACTAAACAGGGATCTTAATCTATTACCCAATTATATGGTTCAATCAAAAGTAAATTGGATGAGTTAAACATGTACGAGCCTATCACTTTAGACCTCAAAACACTCCAACAGCGGTATGAAAGTGACCGTGTATACCTACTGTGGAATGCACTAAATTCGGACTATGAGCAAGTTCAGAGTCAAATTATTTACGCTACCGAGCTTCCCACAATCTCAAACGTCGTTTCCCTGCTTCAAAGAGAGGAAGCAAGGAAAACTGTTATGAGTCTTACCACTTAATTAATTGATAACTCGGTTGAGAAGTCTGTGTTAGTAGCAGAAAAAAATCCAGCAGGAAGAGGCTATACCAGTAACCGTGGCAGGGGAAGAGGTCGAGGCAACCGAGCAGCGGCATACTGCGACCACTGTACCAAAGAAGGCCATAGTCGAGATCGATGTTGGGTGCTCAACCCTCATCTGAAGCCACGCCGAGACATGATGATGACTGGTGGTGGGAACCTACTGCGTGCACAACCAGCTGCAAACAGTGATGTTTCAGAACAACCTAAATTTACTCTAGCACAGCTGAGCCAATTGTTGCAGCAGCTGAATGAAGTTGGTGGTAAGCAAGTACTGGGAGAGAGCCACAATGCTTCAACAGGTAAAGGGGCAGGGAACCTCCCTAATACTAACTTTACAGCAAAGAATGTAATAAATGTGTATGACACTACTCAAAACAGAGCCTCTGCTCACAAAAGTCTAGCTGCTTACTTGAATAAAAATAATGTGCCGAATAAGTGGATTGTGGACTCAGGAGCCACTGACCATATGATCAATTCTAAAACATGTTTGGCACAGTTAACCAAAGTGATAAATACCCAACATGTCACCCTGGCTGATGGATCAACCACTCCAATATTAGAAACTGGAGAAATTAAAATATTTGATAAGTCCATTGAGAATGCCCTATACATACCCAGTTTTCCATCCAATCTACTTTCTGTTGCAAAAATAACTAGTGAATTAAACTGTAATGTCATTTTCTCACCTTCGTCTGTAATCTTTCAGGGCATAGTGATCGGGAGGACGATTGGCGAAGGTTCTCTCGAAAGAAGTCTTTACATTGTTAAACAACAAAAGTGTGCATTTACTACTACAAAAGACAAATTGAATGATTTATGGCATTGTCGTATGAGTCATCCGTCTGATAGAGTTTTTACTAAAACCATGGTTGTGTCTAATTTGAACTCTAGTTGTTGTGAGGTTTGTAATTTTGCAAAACAAACAAAATTGACGTTTTCCTTGTCGAATACTAAACCTAATAAACCTTTTCAACTTATACATTCTGATGTTTGGGGCTCGGCTCCAATAGAATCGTACGATAATTTTAAGTATTTTGTAACCTTTATTGATGATTTTTCTAGAGCTACATGGCTCTACCTTTTAAACTCAAAAACAAAAGTCTTTTCTATCTTTAAAGATTTTGTTAATCTCGTTTCAACTCAATACAACACTAAAGTTCGTATTCTTAGAACTGATAATGGCACCGAGTACATTAATAAAAAATTTCGTGATTTTTTAAATCAAATGGGAATTATTCATCAGACAACTTGTGTTGAAACATCGGAACAAAATGGTATAGCCGAACAAAAAAATCGCCATATTTTAGAAGTAACTCGATCCCTAATGTTTTAATCAAAAATTCCAAAATATTTTTGGTCAGATGCAATTCTTATTGCGACATATTTGATAAATAAACTACTTAGTGTTGTTTTAGAGTATAATTCACCTTTAGAAATCCTAAATAATAAAAAAATAGTTTAAATCATATTCGAATTTTTGGGTGTACGTGTTTTGTCTACAACCAAGATGTTCATCGTGACAAACTAGACTCTAGAGCTATAAAATGTGTGTTATTTGGTTACTCCACTAAAAAAAAGGATTACAAATGTATTGATCCAATGTCTAACAAATTATATATTTCGCGAAATGTTAAATTTATAGAAACTCAATATTATTTCAAGTATCTTATGCAGGGGGAGCAAGTGACTATCAACCATAATCAAGGCGCAAATAATGAGGATGACATTATTGAACAATTCTCAATGATTTCTCCTAACATTTTTGGGCCCACTCAAAGATCCAGCGAGGAACCTCTCAACACAAACTCAAATACATGAAATATTGAAGAAAGTAATCAACATATAGGCATTGAAAACTCGGCCCAAAATTTGGCTCACACTGAGGCACAATCACAAATTGAAGACAACATGCTTCATATAAACCGTGAAACAGAGAATATAAGTGTTGCTGATCCACCTGTAAGTACCGAATCAACTTTGTGCAAGTCTGTGCAACAATCCAAACACTCTGTCAGGTTACAAGACTTTATTACGTACTATACTTTCAAATATCACATACAAGATTATCTGACTTATGATAACATTACACCTAAATACAAAAGTTTTATTAGTATGGTGTCCAAAGATACTGAACCAAACACTTTTTCGGAAGCCGTTAAAAAATCAGTATGGCAAAAGGTTATGCAAGAAGAACTTGAAGCATTACAAAAAAATAACACTTGAAAAATTGTAAAATTACCTCCAAATAAAAAACCAGTTGAATGTAGATGGATATATAAGATCAAGTATAATAGCAATGGCTCAATAGAACGATATAAAGCTAGATTAGTTGCCAAGGGTTACACTCAAACATATGGTATTGATTATAAAGAGACATTTACACCTGTTGCTAAAATGAACACAATAACAGTCTTGTTTTCCGTTGTCGTAAATCTTGATTGGAATTTATATCAAATGGATGTAAAAAATGTCTTTCTTCAAGGAGTTCTCTAAGAAGAAGTTTATATGAATTTGCCACCTGGTCATCCTCATGAAAATGATAAAACCTTAGCATGCAAGTTAAAAAATCAATATACGGTCCAAAACAGTCCCCAAGGGCATGGTATGCAAAATTGAGTTATGCCTTGATAAGCTTTGGTTTTAAGATAGGTAACAATGATCACTCAATGTTCATCAAAAACAATATACAACACATCATCGTTGTCTTAATATATGTTGATGATATTATTATTACAAGTAATGATAGCAATGGAATTTGTGATGTTTAAGGAGTATTTACAAAAGAAATTTGATATCAAAGATCTTGGAACACTAAAGTATTTTTTAGACATAGAAATTGCTTACTCAAAAAAGAGTTTATTTTTATCTCAAAGAAAATATGTATTAGACTTATTACAAGAAACAGGTAAATTAGGATGCAAGCCCTTAGATACCCCAATTGAATCAAATATCAAGTTAGGACCTAACGATGGTGAGCGTTTAACTAATGTAAGCCAATTCCAAAGGTTGGTAGGAAAATTAATTTACTTAACTATAACTCGTCCTGACATAACGTTTGCAGTCAATGTAGTGAGTCAATTCATGCATGCACCATGGACAACCCATATGGATGCAGTAATACGTATTTTGAAATATCTCAAAGGCAACCCAGGAAGAGGATTACAGATGCAAAAGAATGGGCATCTCAATATTACATCATATTCTGATGTAGATTGGACAGGCAGAAGTGATAGAAAATCAACAACTGCTTACTGCACATTCGT